>JAACJA010000003.1:1632301-1884833 GCA_017140755.1 Calonectria hongkongensis | reverse complement strand
GGGGGGGGGGGGGGGGGGGGGGGGGGGGGGGTTGACGGGGAAGTTCGTAACCAATGAGACGCATCTTTCCCTATTCTAACTAGTCTCGCCCACCCGGAGGGCGATTTCCGACTGCTAACCACTGCTAACCACTCACCCTTCACATGCTCAAAGGGAGTAACTAGATGGAGCAAACTAATAATTTACCATATCATTTTGCAGTGGCGTCCATCCTCTCTTCAAGATCATCGCACAGCCATCTCTCCTCAAATAAAAAGTGTGGCCGATCAGGTGGGCATACTTGCTAAGACAAAAGGCGTAACTTGACTTGGAGCTTTTTGAGATGGAAGGACGGAAAATAAATAAGCCGCTAGGTTCACTTGGCCGTAGTGCAGCATAGATTTAAACCACGTTGAGTAGCATCATCCAATAAGTAGATTTCTAAACGTGCAGGGGCTGGGAACCCGAAACTAGTAGGGTTGGGCCTTCTTGACAACGCCCTGCTCCTCACTAACTTTCTCTCCACTGATTAATACTCATCTTGGGGGTTTGGGGTGGAAACAATACATTTGGTGTGGTGAAATATAGCCGCGTCTTGCCGCTGCGTTCCATATTGCCGTCCTGTCACTGTCATATTGCCGCATCTTGCCAGCTCGCAACAGGGCGTTCAGATCACGATAGTATCTCAACGTGACCACAAACGAGCAGATGGTTGTTTTGACAGTTCGGAAATTGATGGAACTGCAACATGCGGATAGAGAAACCCTGCCGGGCTCCTTCGTGTATATCAAGGGCTGCTGAGGTGTGATTGATGTAATTCGATACGCACAGTTCTGACAGCTTTGAATCATAATTACTTGGCAATATTTTCAACTAATACTCCAAAATGCCAGACCACACGAAAGATCCCCGCGCCATCATCATCGGCTGCGGCGTGGCAGGCATCGCTGTCGCCTATAACATGAAGGAACGCTTGGGCTTCCACAACTTCATCATATACGAAAAGGAACCAGAAATCGGCGGTACCTGGTACCGAAATACTTATCCTGGCGTGGGGTGCGACGTTGACTCTCATCTCTATTCCTTGTCCTTCAACTTGAACCCCAACTGGTCGAAGCGATTCGCCGAGGCCCCTGAGATCCTGCAATATCTCAAGGACACAGCAAACAAGTTCCGCATCTCGGATCATGTGCGCACTTCAATTGAAGTTGTTCGCGCTGAATGGGTCGACAAGGAAAGTCTATGGCGTGTGACCCTCCGAGATCTCATTACCAACCACACATTCGATCGAGAAGCTGAGATTCTCGTCTCTTGCGTTGGCACCATTGGCATCCCCAAGAAATGCACTATCCCCAAACGAGACGAGTACGAGGGGCCTGTATGGCACTCAGGAAAGTGAAACCACGAAGTAGACTACACTGGGAAGCGGATCGCTGTCATCGGCAACGGCTGCTCTGCCGCTCAAATCTTACCAAAGGTGGCTGAGAAGGCTGCGCAAGTTGTTCAGTTTCAGCGATCTCCTCAATGGATTAATGAGCGCCCGAACCGCAGCCTCACAGCTTTCGAGAAGTGGTGCTTCGCCAATGTTCCTCTCTGGAACAAGTTCTATCGGTTCTGGATCTGGAAAGATACCGATGCTCTTCACGCCCTCTATCAGTCCGATACACCGGCCATGGTTGAAGCCCGAGCCAAGGCTACTCAAGTGGCAGTTGATTACATGAAGGCAACTGCTCCCAAGAAATACCACGATATTATCATCCCTGCATTTCCGCTGGGATGCAAGCGTCGCATCTTCGACCCCGGCTACTTGGCCTCTCTGCACAGGCCTAATGTTGAGCTCACAATTGACCCAATTGTTGAGTTCACTTCAACTGGCCTCAAGACTATTAAGCGTGACTATGATTTCGACGCCGTCGTCTTGAGCACAGGCTTCAACATCCAGGAATTTGTCTCTCCTATTGTAGTCATCGGCCGCGATGGAAAGACCCTGAATGAGCACTGGAAAGACACGCGTGGTGCCCAAGCTTACAAAGGCACATTTGTGACTGGGTTCCCTAATTTTGGCATCATCTTTGGTCCTAATGCTTTCCCCGCCCACAACTCTGTCATCTACACGAATGAGACACAAGCTGAATACTTTGTCAAGTCTGTAGTGGCGCCAATGACGCGCGGAAACTTCACTGTGCTTGATGTCAAAGAGTCTGCTGAAATGCGCGACTCTATGCACATCAAGGCTGCGCTGGACAACATGGTGTGGAGTGCTGGGTGCTCCAACTGGAACTTGGATGAGAATGGTCGCAACACTACAACCTATCACAACCCCGCATGGAAGTTTTGGTGGGACCTTTACTGGCCTGTCTGGGCCGACTTTAATCTGGATGATGTCAAAGGAAAATTTCCTGTCCATTCTGGGTGGTTCTTTTTCCTGTCTAGCGCTGCTGAAGCTTCAGCCCCGGTGGGCGTTGGCCTGGCGGCTCGGTTCATGGCAAGCAGCCCTCAGCTATTTAAGCTTTGGTAACTGGAATTGATTCTTGGCATTTAAAAATCTCCTTGTGTAGTCAGAGTTTATTTAGTCAAAATGTATACAAATTATTTCAAGCTTCGTTTTTCGTGTGACAAGCCACCGTCTCTTCTAAAACCTATTCGTTCATCACGTAGCGTACACAAAATGTTACAAGGAAAAGCTCTTCCTGCGATGCCACAAATCATGAAAAACAGAAGATGCGTTAATATTTTTTGACCAATGAATGTTAAAACTGAATTCTCTTTGACTATAGACGCTAATCTATGTGATATGGGAGTGGAGGACAATTAATTAGCCATTTCATATGCTTGAGAAAATAATTGCTTTAATAAGAATTCAGACAGATTTATTTAGCTAGTAAAGCTACATTCTTTGCTTGGGTTGACTACCAAAATCCTCAGTAACTCTTAACATATTAGTACGCCAAAAACAGAACTCCAAAACTCCCGAAATTTCTAGAAGATAGCAAGTGCGTTTGGAGGGCTATAAGTTATTGACTCATTAGTACAACATCGCATTTCCAGATTCCTTCGCCTCGAGATGACTTACCTGGAGACACCACCAGGAACATTGCATGGCTCTCTTGAGAAGAAAAAGCTCCATCTTCCGTGCTCTTTGCAGTACTCAGCGAGCCTTTCCAAGTCAAACAGCTCTCCAATCGGGCAGCCCCATCCGCTTAGTAGGACTTCATGCAAATACCAGTCGTCTCTCGCCGGATGCCAGCGCTCAAATGAAGGCTGGTCACCAGCAACAGCACTGAAGTTTTCCCAAATCCATTGGAGAACCTTTATGTCTTGTTCGACTCCGCCAAATGTATGTGGAGTTCGGTTTTGATATCCCCGCAATTGATGGACTGATTTCTGTGCCAAGGTTGCCATGAAGCCAAACATCACGAGACTGAGTTTACATGCACTCGCTTGGGGTTTTAATAAAAGCATACCAGATCGAATGAATAAGATATCACCAAATCTTATCTCTGTTTTCTGTGCAGCGAGACAGGCTTGAAGATCTGACAACGAAATTGAAGTTGATTCGAAGGGATCGAATGGGTCCAATTTTCCTTGGTTTCTAGACGTTCTCCAACTGTAGTAGTCGACGAGTACACCACGACCTACGATCCCTCTATCCGCCCATGCTATGTCTAATTAGCATTTGGATAAATGGGGAGATGCACAAGTCATGGACAAATATGCCTTGAGACCTATCGCCACTGAATTACCTTGGATTCCATTCACAGTACTTCTATGACCTCTCTTACACTCATGAATATCTTTCATGGAAACGCCATTATAGAACAGTCTTTCTTTTTGGTAAGCATAATGCCGGAGGCCATCCCATTGAGATGTTACTTGAGGATTAAAGCTCCAGACGTCGTCATTGCCTATTACGGTTGAAGATGGAAGAATCTCCATGTGGAACGTGGCGCGATCAAAAAAGCTCTTGTGTTGTTGTGCATCAAGGGGCCAGTTGAGCGAAATTCTATATATGTCATTGGATCAGAATTGGAAAAGCGACGATGGATTCATGGGAGGCAAACCTTTCACCGGTCTTGATTTCACTCTTTGCCGCCTCTGCGACCCGACTATTCGTCAGTCTATTCAAGGTTCCAAGTTCGTCATGGTCTCCATAGAGTCCCCAGGCCGCAAGAAACGGATAGCCATCTTGAAGAGGGAGATTGTTGAAATAGGGGATGTCATTTTCATTGAGCTCCATCTTCACGACACGCAATTCACGGATGTAGCCCTAAATTCAAGGGTACAAAGATTTCTTGATAGCTTTAATGGTGTCTATTTCATAAGGCATTCTGAATACTGTAGCCAGGGGACGGCGGCTACATCGGCAATATGATGAGAGGGTAGACCGGAGGGTCGGAACAAGAGCCCGTCCGAAACTACTTTCCTTTACTACGCCCAACAGCTGACTCTGCTTACCCGAACTTTAAGCCTCCACTAATAACTACAGAGAATTCAGGGCCAGGAATTTGAACTCGCTAGCTAAATGTCAGTTCCCCCAAGGTACCACCAAGGGTCCAACTAGATACCCAACTCACAATACTTGACCGGTTACCAGCCAACATGTCGAAACCAATTGTCCTCCATTTAGGTGACGATATTCGATGGAATCTTGGACTTTACGAAGAAATGGAATCCAAATTCGAGATCAGACGTTCATACAGCATGAACAGGCAGGAGTTCATGCAAGCCCTAAAGAGCCATGTCTTTGGGGACTTTTTCGCAATTTACCGCCCAATTTGGAATACGGGTGGCGAGATGGGAAACTGAGATGATGAGCTAATTTCTCTATTGCCCAGCTCTTGCAAGATCTACGCGAGTGCTGGAGCTGGCTTCGATTGGGTTGACACAGACTGCTTAGTGCGCAAGGGCATTTCCATGATTCCATCTATTACCAATGCTAGTAACTAAAATCTTACACAGGAGTTCTTTATTGTAATTCGGCACAAGCTTGTACTGAATCTGTGGCCGATGCTGCTATTTGGCTCATTTTGTCGACTTTCCGGTTATTCTCTTGGTCTGCTAGGGGCGCTCGATCAGCAGACCCCGATCAATTCACAGATGCCACACGAAATATTGGCGCGGTATCTCGTAATCCCAAAGGGCACACGCTGGGCGTTGTGGGATTCGGCCGCATCGGGAGACTAGCTGCGGAAAAGGCACATGCAGCATTCGGGATGAAAATTGCATACAACGATGTTGTACGATTTCCAGCTGAGCTTGAACAGCAGTTGGATGCCACATATTACCCAAACCTCCATGAATTGCTAGTGGTATCTGACTGCGTGCTTCTTGCCGCACCTTTCACTGGCGATGTTCTCCTCAACGAAGCAACATTAAGGAAGATGAAGCCTGGGGCTAGGCTTGTCAATGTTGCCAGAGGCAAACTTGTAGACGAGGATGCCTTGATCAAGGTGCTGGAGGATGGGAGCCTCAGTGCTGCCGGATTGGATGTTCATTATAATGAGCCACATGTGAATCCGGTGCTGGCCGAGTTGAAGAACGTGGAATTGACATCGCACACAGCAGGAGCCTCACTGGATTCACACATGGGGTTTGAAAGTCTGGGGATGGAGAATATTCTTAGCTATCATGCGTCAGGAAAGGCTCTGACGCCAGTTAACTCTCCAGTGCAGTAGGTCATGGTATGAAGACGCCTCTAATCATTCAACATCCTACACTAGTATAGTCACATAATGAATACTTGTCGCCATCTCAATGCTCTTCATTGTACTGCGGAGCCTAAACAGGTATCCAAAGCCATGTCTTCGCCGCATGAGACATATAGCCGCCTAATACTAAGAAGCCACTATAGATTTCCCATGAGGTCTCCCACACCAAGGATGCAGGCGTACCGCGTGCGGGGTTAGTACGCTACAGACTCGGCTTGTGTGGAGTCTTAGCAGGCTCTTTTTTCCCAAGCCAATTTATGTCTACATCACACCATTCCGAGCAAGCATGTTAAGTTTTCAGCTATTGCGCATCAAATTATGAAGGCCAGAAAAATAAGACCATATAGCAACGGGAACTATAGAGATGCATCTCATGATGAACACGGCTGGTAATCTGACGCCTTCACCCCCATTCGCTGTTCGGAAAAGACTGGTCCGAGAGCTGTTGAAGACAGGGTTTTTGCCCAGCCACTAGGGGCATAATTCCGGTTTCACTTGCTCCGCAACGACCCCGCACGCTCGGGGAACGCGATGACTTCCGGCCCCTGGGTCCCATGTTAGCCCCGGGCTTTAGCGTCTAGCCCTTACCTGATTAGGACTGAGTTCCCAGGCCGAAGCGGTTCCGCCTCAGGGTCGAGACTGATCAACGGAGCAATTCACGATGAAGTGAGTAAACTGCCGCTACATTCGATAGCCAATAAAATTGATGGATTGTCTTGATAATAATGGGCATGCAACAATTGATCGTTGGGGGCGGGTTTGTGCGGAAGTTTGAGTGTACATGACTCTGTCAACGCAAGCACCCCACGTTCTATATTGAATGGAAATAGGGATGTCTGCAACTTCAGTCATGTAATTCCACAACTAAAAAAATCTATCATTTTCTTAGAATTTCTTTTTAAGCTATCAAATAATTATTGAGCTCTTTCACTATTGATGAATGTGTTAGGTGGCGATAACACAGAATGGTCTTGCGATGTAGGGTAGGACTCCAAATTCTGAGCCAACCATTCGAACTCAAAAAATCTGGACACACTGTGGATACGTAATTTGCTTTTTCTGCTCTCAACAGAGCTCGGTGATTGGCCACCCACGCCCCTATCACTATTTTTGGTGTTAATTTCGGCTGTCAAGCATGGTTTTCTGATTTGTGCATTGAGCCGCTACCCCGAGGATTCACAGGTAGCAAGACGCGGTGACGTTGCGGCTTCGATAACATGAGTATTCTGGTGAATGCTATCCATATAGCCGGCATGAAGGTCGAGTTGGTATATCTTGTTGGAGAATTTCGCAAGTGTTCCTGCGTGCTTTTTACAGGACGACCTAAGCTCTTAATGCCAAATCTATCATCTAGACTGCACGCTCCAACATTGAAATCAGAATGACTAAAACGGCAAGTTGTCTTAGGACTACATCATTTGGTATGCCGACTTGCTGATTTGCAAAGACGTCTGCTCCTCTTCATAATCGCGCCTTCAACCATGTAGCCATCTCAGTCCATAACGCGGAAACTGTCATCAAATGGTACAGCGATGTCTTTGGGTTCAAGTTGTTGGGCAAAATTGACCACATTAAGCGATCTGAAAACCCAGATGCTTGCATCTTTGGCCACTCAACGAGGTCAAATTGGCATGGTTGACAACTGGAAACGGCGTAGGATTCGAAATATTCGACTGTATTGATCCGAAGCCGGAGCCAAGAGCCGAAGGGTTCGAGTTGGAATATCACAAGGGCGGTTTCTTTCACATAGCCGTCACTGATCCAGATCCGGAGGCTCTGGCGGCAAACGTGATCAAGGGCGGCGGACGAAGAATCGGGAAAAAGGTTGACCCACTTGAGACTGGGGTAGAGTGCTTGTATACAGCGGATCCATGGGGAAACGTGGTCGAGATCTTGAGCGTGAGTTTTGAACAGCTGGCATGTACGCCTCCAGTTCAAGGGTAGGGATATGTGCCAATAAATTATTATCTTAACTATGCTCCATATTTGGGCTTGGACGGACTTGTTGGAACCCCTATGTTTTTGCTTGAATAACTGTAACTTCTTTTTGGTGATCATATTTTTACATTGAGCCATGGCGGGGTCACAAAATTGAGGCTAGTGTAGAATGTCCTCCCCAACTTGAACAATTACCCCAGATATGTGAACCCACATGAAGGCTGAGACTCCAAAAATCCAATGCTGTACTCCAAACCCCGCAAATGCGGCTCATATCTCACTTGACGGCCTCTTCAGTTGTCTAAACGAACCACCCGAATTTGACTGGTTTGCTTAAAGAATTCGCTTGACCAGCTGGGATTCCGATTAACGAGCATCAATACTTTTTTTTTTCACGTCTCATGACTTGCTCGGAATTGCATTTCTTGGACGTATTGTCTTAGCCACCAATCCACCCCGGCTTTCTCATTTCCCGCCTCCCGGCTCTTGCTTCCGACCCATTCTCCACACAATTTAGCCACCGTAGGGACCATATTGCCGCTGCAATGTACACTAAGCCGCGACGCCTGCTGCTCTGCAATGCATTTCTAATGGGCCGACTGTTCGGATTATAACAGTTTTAGCCAGCATCGGTATTCTTGCGAGATTCTATGACATAGCTAGGAATTCTTGCACTTTGACATCGGAGTTATCCACGAAAGCAACGTCTTATTTCTACTTGAATACTTGCCATCAAAATGTCGCCTCAATCCGTTTGTCGATGGGGTATTCTTGCTACTGGGGGAATTGCCAAGGCCTTTTCCTTGGATCTTTTGGTTGACCTATCAACTAGAGGCGTGACTAACATTCGACACACTATTACCGCGGCGGCTAGTTCGTCGGGTGTCTCACGGGCGCAACAGTTTCTGGAAGATGTCGGAGCTGGTAGCGATGCAAAAGCTTATGGAACATACGCAGAGCTGGTTCGTGATCCAAATATTGACATCATCTATATGGCAACCCCACATTCGCATCACTTTCAAAATGCCATGCTTTGCTTGGAAGCCGGCCACAATGTGCTATCCGAAAAGGCGTTTACTGTAAACTCACAAAAAACGGCAAAGCTTATCGCGACAGCGAGAGAAAAGGTAAACGGCATGGCCTAGGTATTTTGAATTTATAATTGACCGTGCATAGAATCTCTTCCTCATGGAGGCCGTGTGGACTCGGTATTTTCCTCTATCTAAATACCTAAAGGATACAATTACCAGCGGAAAGATTGGTGTTGTTCGCTGGTAAGACTTGAGGTTACATTTTCCGATAAGAACAATCAGCTAACCAGGAAATACAGCGTGACGGCTGATCTGTCAGTCCCGATTGATCCTAAAGTCGCTGCGTCTGAGACCCTATCCCGGATTGAGGACCCCTAAACCGCTGGAGGAGCCCTGTTAGAGCTCGGCATCTACCCCTTGAACTGGTGCTTCCAGGTCATCTACAATGTTATTCCAAAGGACCTCCGAAAGGCTCCCGAGGTCCAAGCGACCATAAAGAAATACCCCAGCGGCGTGGATGAAACCACCAGCATCCTTCTATCCTTTTCACGTCCCACTGAGCTTGGTGGCGCAGCCCATGCTTTTACCACCTGCTCAATCAGCCCAGCGACACCATGGAGGGAAAAGCGGATTCCGGAACCATCAGCCCGTATACTGGGAGACAAGGGAGAACTTGAGCTGTACCATCCATCTTTTAGACCAGCCCGCACTCGACTTATGATGGAGGATGGAGAAATTGTCGAGAAGAATTGGCCACAGCCAGGACCTGGTGCTGGCAGCAAGTGGCACAATTGGTATGGCAATGAACGACTCCCCGAAGGCGAAGCAAGAGGAATGGTCTGGCAGGCAGATGAAGCAGCTTCAGCGCTCTTCTCAGGGCTCAAGGAAAGTACTCAACAAAGCCTTGATGAGAGTTTGGTGATTATGCAAGTCATGGATGAGGTTCGGAAACAAGGGGGCTTGACGTATCCTGAAGAAGTGGAGTCTACTGTTTATCCACTGGAGCTTTAGATTACATGGAGACGAACCGGTTCATTTCCCAATGAAGATTCAGAACTGGACATGTCTTTTTCGTTGGTGTCTCTAAAACGCAATGGCGTTTGCAGGAGGGCTGTCACATGTTGGCCACTAGCCGATTGTGGCTTTCGGGTCAGTGCCAAAAGCAGGCTTCTAGCCCGCCTCTGGATCGGGCACGTATTTCCGAGGGCATTTCATGAGGCGACAAAGTGTATCTCGCCAAGGAGACAGACGAGAGAAAGAAACATTTGGATGCATATTGACTTCGTTGACCAGACCCAGAAATGATGCAGGCGTGAAGGCAATTACAAAGGTTGCATCTTTAATCCACATGGCCGTTGGAATTAAGGCTCAATGAGGATGGGATCCACGCATGGACACGAGAGACTCAATAATTGCTTTGTATGAAGTCCCTTATGTGATCCTCCAATCGGATGGAACTCGCCAACTCCAATTTGCCATTGTGGGCCATAGTAATGCTCTTTTCTTGTGGGACTTTCTACCAGCGGCGCATGTGCGTTGACCGGATTGGATTCCGAGTAGTTGGGTCAATTGAGCGTTCATCATGCACATTTGCAATTGAACTCACAGGTGTGTATGTTTGCATGCCATGAGAACCTTGTGAACGGGCTATTCCGGGGAAACGGCTCGGATCTAGCATGGAAGCCACGTGCTACATTATCGGGAGGGTTTTTCCTACAATTCATCATATCGAAATAAACTTGGCGGTAAAAGCGCTGCGCTGTGGGAGCGTTGATGGGACCGGCGGGATCGCCTTTTTGCCACGTAAGCTAGCATTGGACGCAGTGGACCAGGCGGTACCCTGGCACTTGGGTCTGGGCTCTCTTAGTTCGGTTCAGCTCCACGGCTATATCGCACTAATCCTCATTTCTGTACCCCAGGTTTCACTCCGGGGACGCCCCGCCTCCGCAAATTTCCCCAGTCGAGCAAGGGCTCTCCGCAGGCTAACCCCGCCCATGACTCCCTCGCTCTCGCTCTGTGCGTTAGGGGCCAGGCCTGTTGCACGATAACAGCATCGGAAATGCTGACCGTGAGATGCTACACGCGTGGAAAAGAGCTCGTGTACCTCGGCCATCCAGTCGCCAAGAGTATGAATGTCATCCCATAGTTGGTTCGACCATGATGTCACGATTAGGGGGTGCAGCACGCGAGCGTGCCCCAGATAGCCGCCTCCAACATGGTTCATGACTAGAGGCATCATGACAACGGCACCCCACATCAACTTCTATATAAACTTTAACGTCCTCATCCCCTTTCATGTTTTATCTTGAGACTGCAGTTCCGCAGCAATACATTGAGCACTCACGACCCTTGCTCTCACACAGCCGACACCATTAACTCCAACTGCAGACATGGAGAAAGAAAAGATCTCTCCGTCTGACGATAGCGTCACTCACATCGAGCAGCAATCGTCAGTCGTTGTCGACTCCAGTGCTCCACGCCGAGGATCCCACGCGAGTGAGATCTTGGATAATGGGGCTCCTGTATGGGAACAGCGCAGGACCTATACCAAGAGCGGCATCAGTGGTTTGCTGTCCTCACGATATGTGTTTTTATGCGCCCTGTTTGCCACACTCGGTGGTCTCCTCTTTGGTTATGACCAAGGTGTTGTCTCCATTACATTGGTCATGCCCCAATTTCTTGAGCAGTTCCCTGAGGTTTCTTCAGAGGCCTCGGGCGCTGGTTTCAAGAAGGGTCTAATGACAGCCGTTCTTGAGCTCGGCGCGTTTCTGGGTAGGTTGAAGGTACGGTGAATTACAGGACCATGACTAATGGACTGGATAGGTGCCATGAACCAAGGTTGGATTGCTGATAAGATCTCACGCAAATGGAGTATCTTTGTTGCCGGCTGGGTCTTCCTGCTGGGCTCTGCTCTCCAAACCGGTGCTGTTGACTATGCAATGCTGACAGTGGCACGCTTTGTTGGAGGTATTGGAGTTGGCATGTGAGTTTACTACGCTAAAGAAATTGAGATGCGGAGGTCTAATTATTTGCATTAGGCTTGCTATGGTCGCGCCCCTCTATATTTCCGAAATCGCACCCCCCGAGATTCGAGGAACTTTGCTCGTCCTTCAAGAGCTCAGCATCGTCACCGGCATTGTTATTGCCTTTTACATTACATATGCCACTCGCCACATCCAAAGCCACTGGTCTTGGCGGCTGCCATTCCTCATTCAAATGACACCCGCGATCCTACTGCTTGCGGGCGTCTTCTTGTTGCCCTACTCTCCTAGATGGCTCTCGCAGCAGGGACGGGATGAGGAGAGCTTGCAAACCCTGGCCAAGATCAGAGAACTCCCCACCACGGATGAACGTGTCATGATGGAATGGTGTGAAATTCGAGCTGAGGTGGCATATCGCAAGGAAGTCACAGAAAAGCATCACCCCAAACTCTCTCAACCCAACGGCAGCAAACTCGATGCAGTCAAGCTTCAAATCTCCCTCTTTGCTGATTGCTGGAAGATGCCCATCTACAAGAGAACACAAGTGGCAGTCGGTCTCATGTTTTTCCAGCAGTTTGTCGGCATCAACGCGCTCATTGTAAGTCTTCACCCTTACCGCAGCACTAATGAAAAATTCCGACTGACATCCTTCAGTACTATTCACCAACTCTCTTCGAGACAATGGGTCTGGACTACGAGATGCAGCTCACAATGTCTGGTGTCTTGAACGTTTGCCAAGTCGTCGCTTGTATCTGGTCGCTTTGGGGAATGGATCGATTCGGACGACGCAAGCTTCTTCTCGGCGGCGCTGTCTGCATGTTCATCTCCCACTTCATCATTTCGGTCCTGGTTGGAAAGTACAGTGGCAAGTGGCACGATCACACTGCCGCCGGCTGGGCTAGCGTGGCATTCCTCCTCTTCTTCATGTTGACATTCGGAGCAACTTGGGGCCCTATTCCTTGGGCCATGCCCGCCGAGATTTTCCCGTCATCTCTACGTGCTAAGGGCTGCGCTTTCGGAACCATGTCAAACTGGGGCAACAATTTCATCATTGTAAGCAGAAGTCAAAACCCGCAAATTCATGAATTAGAACTAACTGTCAACAGGGCTTGATTACACCACCAATGATTCAGAACATTGGCTTTGGAACCTATGTGTTCTTTTGCACTTTCTGCGCCATTTCCCTTGTTTGGGTTTACTTCTTGGTGCCCGAGACTAATGGTCGTACTCTGGAGCAGATGGATAGCGTCTTTAAGGACAAGATCACCGGCGAAGAAAGAGAGAGAAAGGAGGCGATTCAAGCGGCTTTCTTGCGAGAAGTATCTGGTTCTGAATGAGATGGAATTGGAAGCAACATGTACCAATTATATATATTAGCAGGTGCTCACAATTGATGCACCATCTACGGTCTGATTAAGACTCATTTCTGAAGAGCAGATGAGGATGAACTGTGATGCGCTTTCTGGGTTTTCTAGCGTTAAAGCTAGCCTTTAAAAGATAAAAAACACAGAAGCGACTACTAGTGTCAGCCCATGACCGAGGGCTTTCCTTGGCAGGCACTGATAAAGAGGTGTAGAAAAGAAATGTATGGAGCAATGTGCGATGGGGTTCTCGGTGCTTTGTTACCCCGAGATCGACTTTACCCGAAACTGGATAAATCCTGATGTGTTGGTCTGGGCCCAATTGATCTCCTTTCAGCAATAGTGTCATACTATCAGCTAAACTGAATTAATGCAGATGTGGCACAAAAGGTGAGATGTTTTTATTTGTTGTACCGTTTCTTATGCCAAGCCATCGGTGTTGGCCCAAATAGGCTCGCTTATGAATATGTTTTTCGGATGGGGTCATTTTGGGATGTCTGCGAGATTTCGCAATACCACCTCGGGGTAATGCCGGGCCATGTAGGGGGGTTCGCTAACCAGCCCTATGCAACCCATAGGCGAGTGGTACGCAATCCATTTAATTGTTTGTACAGTCACAGCAAGATTAATACAACTCAGTACATCAATCCTTACGGGGAGTTGACACGTGGAGATCCGCACCAGTGTTTGTGGAGTGCGTCAAAGGTGATCTCATGTTCCCCGGATTTTCACGTCGGGGTCATCCCGGTTATTGTGCCTTGCACCTTGTTTGGGTCACCTGGTTGCATTCCAAGCAGCCGTAATTGCCTATAAGCAAGAGCTGAGCCATTAGTTTCCTGTTGGAAATTCTGATTTCTTTCCCCTTTTGCACGCTGCTATTACGAAACCCAGTTCCCCAAAACAAAAGTTCGCCTACTTTAATCTACTTACTAACAACATTAATGCGTTTCTCCAATCTTGAATCCACGGTGTCACAATGAATCCCTTGCGGCCGAGAGAAACCGAGGATGGCACGACAAATGAGCCGTTGGGGTTGGACAACATCGCCGAACACATGACCATAGCTGCATTCATAGAAGTGTCTTGGTACAACATTGTTGAGCTCAACGTTTTGATCTATATGACATTCAAGAGAAAGCAGGGCTTATACTTTTGGTCGATGGTTTAGTCAACACATGGCATTTTGCTGCACTCCCTCGGTGTTGTGCTCAAACTATACGGTGTCGTCCAATCCTACCAGGTCACCATCAGCATCATAACAGTGGGGTGGTATCTCATGATCACCGGCCAATCCATAGTTTTATACTCAAGGCTTCATCTTGTGGTCCGTCAAAATTGGATAATACGCGCGGTCTTGGTCATGATAATTTGGCACGCCATCACGCTTCACATCCTGACGACAGTGTTGACCTATGGTGCCAACTCGCCTTCACCTCAGTATTTTCTCCGAGGATATGGCATAATGGAGAAAGTCCAGATGACGTTATTCTGCATCCAAGAGCTAATTATTTCTCTCGTTTACATCTGGGCTACTGCCAGATTCCTAAAACCTTCTTACAAGCAGTACATCCACTCTGTCATGATACAGCTGGTCATGGTAAACGTGGTCTTGATTTTGATGGATATTTCCATGCTTACTGTCTAGTACATGGGATACTACTCTCTCGAAGTCGCCATGAAAGGCGCCATCTACAGCGTCAAGCTCAAAATAGAAATTGCTGTTCTCAACCAACTTGTGCAAATTGCGAAAAACTCGCGCGCGGGGCTTCACTCTAATCGCAATGCAGCACTAAAGTAAGATATGAGTGACGGATCTTCACACGGATTTAAGGGCGCCTTCCGCGTGGTCATGTCTCATCTACGTCGCAATAGAGAGATTCACTTAGACCATAGACCCAATGCTGAGGCTGTGCCTAGTGTGCCGCGGACCTCTGCTACGAACCGATGGACAAAGCACGACGCTGCACGACCTAATGGACGTACGTTCTCCATCAGCGCTGGCAATAAGATGCCAATACCTGAGGTAAATATAAGAGGAATAGCGGTGACAAACGAGATTACAATGGTCCGGACAATGAACAACGACGCAAAAGATGGATCATCGAGAGTCGCTGCAGATTGAAGAGACAGTACGGATTCGTTGTTCGATACTGTTGATGACGATATGGATGCAGCTAGCCATTCGTATATTGAGCTCGCGGAAATTCAGCCGAATTCAAGCCGTAGATTAACCAAGGCTCACGAGGGAGAAGCGATTTGAAGATGGCCGCCGACGAGAAACAAGTCACCAAAGACCTGACCTAAGGTATAAATGTAGCTTCTATTTGATGTATTTTAAGACCGAAGAGATAATGAAAGGATGTTTAATGATAAATAATGATGAAAGGGCCACGGATATCCTTCTTTTCAGGGTCTTCTTGCCCAATATTGCTCATTATTATCATAATGCTTTTACACAAAGTGTATGTACCATGCTCATAGAATCCAATCTTATTTATCGATAAGCATTTAATTAATTGGTCTTAGTCTGCATCTTTCAGACTAATCTTGGATGAAGGTTGGGAGCCAAGGTCTGCCTCCATTGATGGGGAATCCATCCACCATAGGCCTCCTAGAAATACATCTTGCGATTGTAACTGGATAGGCTCGCTTTCATCTTCTGGGCCTTTGAGCTCCCGGATAGACAAGCGAGTATCAAGCTCCCTTGTAGGCTAGAGGTTGTAGGCCGGTGAGCTTCCGCAATTTAGCTGCGCAAAAACATGGTTCAAAGCTGATTTCTGATCCTCGCCCTAGGGAGGTGGACTCAAGCCCTTATCGTCAAGATATTGGCATAATTGATTGACCCGTTGGGTTAGAAGTTGGATTGCAAGTCGGGAAGAATGTCCACCTTGTGTTAGATCATATCAATTGACTTAGGTTTGAGGGACATAAATAAGTCTCACTAAGTCTCACTTTCTCCGATCAGTTATAGCTTCATACCTGCATTCTTTACCTCTCATCTCACACTTTGAACAGTGCGGGAACAATCCATCACACTATGACAAATAATTAGTCTCGCCGAAGAGCCTATTTTG
This sequence comes from Calonectria hongkongensis, assembly GCA_017140755.1. Taxonomy (NCBI): domain Eukaryota; kingdom Fungi; phylum Ascomycota; class Sordariomycetes; order Hypocreales; family Nectriaceae; genus Calonectria; species Calonectria hongkongensis. Next base: position 1,868,761 of record JAACJA010000003.1, on the reverse strand, counting down.
AGGCTATAATGTCCTTTATCACCTTTTCTTTTCTCCTGCGGCAAATGGCGCAAGCCGTAGTCACATTCTTTCGTATTAATCCTTTCACTGACTTGGGTGAAACCATGGCTTTGGGATTTTTGGGCAATCGTAACCTAGCTATTCGATTTTATGAGTGCTGCGATGAAATATTGAGGTGCTGCTGGGTCTGTACTGTAGATAAGCGGGAGTCATTTGCTGTTCATGGGGACAACGGCGTTTCGGATGGAGGAACTGTAAGCCTCCGCTATTTTTAAAGTCAGGAGAACAAAGACATTGAAGCGGTTTAAATATTGTTTCATCCGATTTTCGGAGTCATGGGGTACAACTGAACCATGACTACTCCTCATGCAAGGTCAGGTAATGGGTCCTGCTAGTCAACTTACCCCGCGCCTCACATAGCCGCATACACCCGTGCGCAGGCATGTAACCGGTGGAGGGGCAAAAAAAGTTCAATCCCGGAGGTTTTGGAGAACAGCCTTCACCTGTTGCATCATATTAAGTTAAAAATGCGTTTTCCTTGGCAGATTCATTTAATTAATTGTGCATGCTACTTGTATTCCGTGCCCATCTACCAAGCTCCTTGGCACTCGATCATGCTGCAACTTTCTGGCGAAGGGGAACATGTCGATGGATAAAGTTACGGAATGGATTAGTTAGCCTAATTCCTACTAGTAACCTCCTTGATAAGGGAAAAATTAGTATTCGTGTTACGGCTCGGGAGTATGTATCATACCGATTCTCGAGTCATGGGGTGTGTGGGTAAAGTCTAGACGCTAGACAGTCGACTGAGGAAATACTTGATATAGTCGTCATCTGAATCCCGAAGGTAGTGTTATAATTTGTCCTTTGTCCTTCTACCACGGATCTGAACCATTTAACAAGTCATTTACACTCATCGAACGACCGCACTTCTACCCAAATATGGCCGCCGCTGAACAAACCATCCGCGCTCTGCGACTGCATGGAGCCAAAGATATTCGGCTTGACAGGATCTCTGTTCAATTCTGTGGGACAGATGAAATCCGCATCACTGTTGCTTTCTGTGGCATCTGCGGGTCTGATCTACACGAATTTTCTAAGCCCACGCTGTGTCCTGCTCCTGGAGAGGCGCATCCGCTCACAGGGTGTAAATTGCCTGTTGTTCTTGGTCATGAATTTTCAGGAGTTATCTCAGCTGTTGGTGATGCAGTGACATATTTTAAGCCTGGCGACCGCGTTGTGGTAAACCCGTATTATGTGGAGCGTCATGCAAACCGGCCATCTTGCGATGACTGCAAAAGCGGATTTCCAAATACTTGCTCTCGGCTATCTAACTATGGCCTCGGTGCACCTGGCGGTGGATTTGCGGACGAAATCGTCGTCAAGTCATATAATGCCTACCGGATTCCCGATCCAGTCACGCTGAGGGGTGCCGCGCTCGCTGAACCTCTCGCTGTGGCATGGCATTCCGTTCGTACCGCCCAGTTCAAAAAGGGCCAGGACGTATTGATTCTTGGCGCCGGTCCCATAGGTCTGGCCATTCTTCAGGTTCTCCGTGCGCTTGGGGCAGGGAAAATTATCGTCAGTGATGTTCTCGAGTTTCGCAAGAATGCAGCAATAGAATTTGGTGCTACTGCAGTCGTCGACCCATTAGCCGACAAGACAAGCGTGGTGGAAAGAGTAAAAGAGATATGTGGAAATGGTGTAGATACTGCAATGGACGCTTCAGGCCTGCAAGCGACATTGGACACAGCAATTGCGAGCGTGAAGCCCCGGGGAACCATCTTTAATGTCGCCATTCATGAGAAACCTTTGCTAATCAACCCTACAACACTGAGTCTTTCTGAGAAGGTGTTTAGAGGCGGTAACGGGTATACTGATGAGGATTTCGAGGCAGTATTGGGTGCTATGGGGCAAGGCGAACTTGATGCAAGTTCTATGGTGACGGCTGTTGTCCCTCTCGAAAATGCTATACACGGGGGATTTCAGGAGCTCTTAACAAGACGAGGCGATCATATCAAGATCTTGGTCCATCCACAAAGGGGCCAAAGGGATTGCTTATAAATTAATGCGGTTCAATTTTGGAACACTGTTTGATAGATGAGTCGCTAGCCACCATAGTCACCTTATATTGATACAGGATATAGTCTCCTACCAGAGACCTAAACCCAAATTGCACTTCTAAAGTATTTCCTTCGCCCGTCAGCCTTATACAATCACCATACGAGTGGTCAGCTTGGTATAAATTTGGTTCGAAGTGGGAGTAACCAGTAATCCCCCACCATCCACTTTCTCGTACCCGATGTCATCAAGCCTTTCTAAGTATAGTCAATGTCACATTTTAGGTCTATCATATTTCATCTCAACGCCACGAAACGCCGGATAGCTAGAAGCCGGACCTAACAGTCAGAGATCAGTATCATCATCATCGGCACAGTCATTTCCGAAGATAACAGTCACTACCAGTCACTACTGAATTCATCAATAAAAGCCTGACCTACGGTCAGTTAGATAGAGAAAAATCAAGCTCTTCCATGACATTCATTTTCCTCTCTCATCTTGTGATAGTCAATCTGCTTGCAGTAGGAGGACACGGCTTGTTTACTCCTAAACAGCGCTACGATCAGATCATTCTACATTATGTTATTGAACAATTTGAACCAAAAAGGTCAAGAGAATAAAGTTGAATAAAACATATTTGAATCAATTCTAGACTTTAATTTGTTCAAACATAATCTCTATTAGGAAGCGTTATATTCGACCCTTATGCAGATGTAGCTTCAATTGTGATATTATCGCCAAACTTGGCTTTGATGGCGTTGAGATTCTCCTCCGAAGCCCTAAAGTGTATATATTAGAATTGGATGCCCGATCCCTTGCCAAATTCCAGATTCATAGTGAAACGCACCTAAAAGTGAAGGTAGGGACTGAGGTTGAAGTAGAGCCAACAGGCTGACGGGTGAGTTCCTCGATATACCTATTAGACATGATACAATTAGCTATTATTTCAAATCCAATGGTTCTGCCACTTACAATTCAATCGCGTTCGCGTCAGCGTTCTCGTTGGGACGAAGAATTACTGCCAGCTAAATCACGTATTCGTATTAATATCAAGGATCACACTCTAGGCATAACAATTATTCTTTGTAAAATGTTAACCTACCTGGGCCATGTTGTATGTGATTGAAGGGGTATATCGGAGGCGAGTATGTTGATAGTGATGGTGATGATGTGAATGAAAGACAAAAGACTCCAGTTACGGGAACAATCAAAGCCTTTATATACAACCAACAATCGGTTATTTCATCGAGGAGCACCATATTATCCACTCAAATATCTAATCAAGCGGCTACGTGGCCCAAGACACAATCGCGCAGCTCATCTAGTACCCACGTCCGCGTCATCCTAGGGCCAGTGATTGAGCCTTACTGGTGATGAAACGGTAACTTGCAGACACGCCATTAACCCAATGGTTAGTTGTCGGTTCCAACCATTGTGACGTGTTTTTGTCAGATTCGACACTTCATCAATCACAAAACAGAAGTGGGGAATTAAACGCAGTTTCCACCACTCAGATGTTCTAAGGTGGCTGTGGTGCTGCCTGGTGCAGCCAATAAATATCTACGGGTAGCAACGTACAGGAATGAGGCCCTATTCGTAAAGCGACTCATAGCGGCTTACTGTTTTAGCGTAATGGATTCCGGCCTGCCGCGTGGGTCTTGATACCCGTGCCAAGACCAATCAACAGTACTGAATGACCCATCGATCTCTGTGCGGACCGCTTGACCAAGTTGCCAGCTTGCCTCTGGGTCGATAGATATTTTACTGGCCCAGTAGGAAGAATAAAACCCACAGGCTGGTCTCAATCCTCTAACTTTAGATTGCATTATGAAATCAACATCCACTCCGCAGTAGTGGTTTCCTCTTTTGTTAAGCTGCCTCTGATGGAGTAATTGTCCGGTGGTCGCGGATGCTAGTCTGTGATATTTAAATGGGGAATTGAAACTGTGGTGGAAACCAAACCATTCATCCCCTCCAATGTGCGGAAGCAGCTTCCATATTGCCACTTTCTTTTGTCCAACTAGAGAGCATTATGGGTGATATACAAATATCCTATTGGATCAGAAATGGTGGCAAAGTAGAGGCCTCCTCCGCAAATCTTAGGGGAAAAGGCCCAATGGAGCTACTGCAGGGCGAGACGAGCGTTCTTGGGTGTAGAGAATAGCGGTCTAGATTTCAATGGCAACAATTCGCCGCAGTTGGGACAGCATAACGCCACAACTGAACGGGGCTTCATGAGATATCATCTGTCAGTACACAACTGTTTGTTACCTCATGAAAAATTGAGCTGTTTTTAGGCCCTCCTTGCGCGGCCCAATATGATCATTTAGGATCTGTGCCGTGCTGGGTGCAGAAAAGAGAGAGGCCATTACCAATGTATAACGAGTATACAAAAGATACATAACAAGTTCTATATAAATCGATCTCGAAAATATGAAATCTCAAAATAAGCGAGGAAAAGTATGTATTAATGAGTATTGTGTTAACTTCTAGTCTTAGCATCAGATGCCCTTTTTCGCCATGTCACGTGTTGTAGCCAGAGGACCTAGCCAGCCCGTCAACCAAGACCACAAGGCCGTGAGTTCGATTCTGCAGTCTCTAACATTATTGCCGTGTGGATACTTTGAAGGGATCATGGAGTACGATTTATAATGTTTGTACTATGGCGTTCTTTATCTGATGCAGCATTTTTTTTAGCCATACTATGAAGAGGACCAGTACGAAGTTCCTTTCCCATGTAATGGAAGAGATTATAGAGTTTTTACCATCTATCATAGACTTATTTAATTAATTATCGGAATAATCTTCTATTTAGAATGTCTACAAGGAGTAGTTCAGATTGTAGATGTAAAGCCTAGCATATATCTTTGCAGGACTTGTAAGTGGACACTCAGCAACTCATTCATCTCAGGTTAAATAGCAATACATGATTAAAGGAACGAACCAAATATGTCTATTGTAAATAAACACCCCATGTATTCAGTTTGAAGCAGCTTTACTGCCATGCTAACGCATCATTCGGAATTCTTATCGCGGCGGAAAAAAGAACTGCCGCGCATTGCAACAGCGCGGCTATATGCTTGAGCCGCGGTTATATGCACCGAAGCAAATCACTTCGGAATTTATCATGAAAAGGTCCGAGAGAAATTGTCGCTTAAGGGTAAGTAAGTGAAATACCTCATATTTATATGAGTTTGGCACAACCTGTTCACCCACCATCACATTATCTCCGATTCTTGTCCCTTGCCGCACATCCCGCCCACATTTCATACATCAGCTATGCAGGTCCGGTACCTCAATGTCGGAGTGGTAGGCATCGGCCGTATGGGCCAGCGTCATGCTATGAACTTTCTGCGCATGGTACCGTCGGCAAAGCTCCTGTGCGTCTGCTCCCCAGTAGAGGCAGAATTGATGTGGGCTGAGGAGAATTTGGCGCCTTTCGGAGTGAAGGCATATTCTACCTTCGACGAAATGATCAACACTCCAGGTTTGCAAGCCGTAATTATTGCCTCTCCGACCGCCATGCATATGACGCACACACTGGCGGCCGTTGACAGAGGTATCCACGTGTTGTGTGAAAAACCCATCTGCACATCTATTTCAGAGGTATGATGCCTATGGCTGACGACCTCCTACTTTGGACATTTTATACTCATTAGTATACGTACGTGCAGTTAAACGCGCTCTGCAGTCGAATTGAGAACAATCCTGACACTTCTGTAATGGTCGCATTCATGCGCTGCTTTGATGAAAACTATCAAGATGCTTATAGCAAAATCCAATCAGGTGTCATCGGGGAGCCATACCTCTTCCGATCTCAAGGTTGCGAGAAGCTGGACACCAGCCCCTTCTATCACGAATATTTGAAAAACTCGGGAGGAATTTTTATAGACGCTGCAATTCATGACATTGATCTGTCGCTCATGTTCCTGGGCGAAAACGTTGTTCCAAAGTCCGTTTCAGCGATAGGGACATCGATTGTCTTCTCGGAGCGTTCAGAGGCCGGGGATGCAGACAATGTAGTGGCCATCTGCGAATTCTGGGGCGGAAAGATCGCATACTTTTATCACTCACGAACAGCTGCTCACGGGTACGACAATGTGAGCGAAGTGATTGGAAAATCTGGGAAAATATCCATCAATACGACACCTCGACTAAACAGAGTCGACGTATGCGATGGCCAAGGGGTGAGAATTGAGCCCACGCCGTCATGGTATGATCGGTACAAGCCAGCATTCGTAACCGAGGCAAACGCTTGGGTTGATGCCGTTTTGAACAAAAAGCCTTTGCCTATACCCCTAAGATCTGCTTTGAAATCTCTCCATATCGCTCAATCACTTCAAGAAAGTTTGAAAACCGGTCGAAAGATTAATTTTGATGAGACGGGAAGTAGGGTTGAATGAAATGCTCTTGGACAGGGGTAACCTAGCGAACCGCTGCTGCTGTGCAAATAGCTAGCTAGGGACATGATCAAAGAATGACAGCTGATTACCAACACCTGCGCCGTAGGTACAGATGGTATCCTGAAGAAAGCATGAGCTCGTGTCAGCTTGTTAACTATATTTGTTGCTAGACAACAGTATTTGATGAATACACCTTGCCTTGCATGAACCGAATATCTTCTCTGATTTGCGTCTAGTCATGGAATTTAGACATCCCTGTGACATAATAATATGTATCAAGAAGAGGGTTAATTCATAATAATATCTAGAGGGTGCTACGTTGCTGCAGATGTTGGAAAAAGAAGGTTTGAGAGAGAACGAAGATGAGAATTCATGTGACTCAAGTGGAAGCTGCTGAGCAGATTATTATTGATTGACTTCAAATCCATGCTCTCTTTGAAGCTCAGCATTGTTTGTGCCAAGCACCTAGATCAACCTTAAAGCCATTCACATGCCCGTGATACCCACGGCAAACCCCAAGATGTACTAGGTGTCTGTACCAGATATCTGGGACCAGAAAGTCGGCTGGAGAAACTATTCTGGGAATAGTGTACATCAGCGTGGGAGGATCCAATGACTGGATGACAATAGTGAGACAAACTGGGCCCTTATGAGAAAATGACCAACGTTCGCTAAGGCCAATCTGTCAAGCTTGAATAATGGCGTCTCTGTGGGCCCATTTTGCCGAGCGCATCCGAAAAGGCTGGATTATTTTAACTAGTCTTCCAGCCAATAATACTGGTACGGAAATAAACAAGGTTCTGTTGTGACGCGACCAGCAAACTACAACCAAACCCCTGGGCCTCGATTAGGTTTGAAAGGAAGTTTGGTCGCAATAGTTCACGATTTACTTCAGAGTTTGATCTATGAAAGTCTCCCCGCCTGAACAATACAGTCTTCTCGTCTAATTACTTTAGATTACTGTGATTCTGATCGCTCAGCTCGTTGAATCAAATCTGGCACTCTGGTGGCTGACTCAGATATTCTACAATAAAATAGAATTTAAAAAAAAAACTACAGTTTAGGGTTTTCTACTGTTTTTTTCGGACCCGCGATCGGACCTACAGAGTTCTTGTCTACATCAACTCTTTCCGGTCTCACTTTAAGGTTGACACTACTACTCGCCAAGATCGGAATCCGTATTTATTTTTACATGAATATCCAATCGGATTCTCTTTTGTTTCTTCCGGTTCAATAAAATTTAACTCTCGAAAGTGCAGGGCCTGTATTCGAAGTACAGCTTAAATGTCTTGCTCCATTCCCTCCCATCCCATCTCGAAATTTGAAAATCTCGTCATTACGACGTCAACACGGTAAACCATACCAGTTTATGACACGCTTACATTTTGTGTCTCCGTTTCTATTATTGGACATATATCCATTTTAGGTTATATTCCCTCAAAATGATGATTCCTGGACCAAGAGCCGAGGCAGTTCTGGTTCGATCTCCCAGCATTAATACGAAAGTTATGTCTAATTCAGTTCATAGGTGTGCGGCTGGTTGTTGAATGCCATCTCGTTATCCTTAATCATAGCAAGATTGTACCTGCGTCTAAAAATACAGAACCGACGGTTAATACTCAGCGATACATTTATGTGCTTAGCTTGGGTTTTTTCTACCCTCACAATGGCCTTTTTCATCAAATTCTACAAACTAGGTGTACTAGACCCTCACGTTACTACGATGCTAGCGGGCTTCAATGGAGACTTTGCGCAAATATCATTTATCTTTGAGGCAAGAATATCCCCGGAGAGCTCTACAAACAATTAGACGCTAACTAGCCCCGTATTCAGATCTTCTGGATTAGTAATTTCCCATTCGTCACGGCCTTGTACATCTGTAAATCCGCACTGCTTTCAACTTATTCTGATATAATTCCTCCCACGATGGAAAAACGAAGGATTGTCTACTGGGTCACGGTCGGCTACGTCGCCGCATCGTATACAACCAGCATTCTTTTGCAACTTTTAATCTGCCTCCCTATTGAAACAAATTGGTGAGTGTCCAAATGGCAATTATTGACATAATCCATTCTCACTTTTACAAAACAGGGATCTTGACCCACTCACCAATTGCTCCATTGAGAAATCTGGAGTCTTGGTATTCCGCATTTGTTGGGCACTTCATTTCTTCGGGGACTTACTTGGTATGTTAACTTGGTAGCGGCAGAATATCTATACAATATTGATGTTTCTAGTATTCCTCCTTCCGTGGCTCGTCATTACTGGGCTTAATATGAAACCACGGATGAGGATGGCTCTCTATGGTGCTTTTCTTCTTGGCATTATCAGTCTTGTCTTTTGTCTTGTGCGTTACTTGACGTTTGAACGCTCAATAAGATACTACGAGACCCCAATTACCTTTCCAAGTAAGGCCACAATCAACTCAATACATAGAACCTGGACAATAACTATTATCACAGTGCTTTGGGGCGCTCTAGAATTAAACATAACGCTAATAATCGCGTGCTTGCCCTCTTTGGGGCCCTACCTCAGCAGAAAGTCCTCAGCTTCTGCTGGAACCAGCGATTCATATCCTTCAAGGAAAGAGTCAAGAGTTTCATCTACGCCGCTACATAGGGGCAGTGACTTTGATGGGAAAACCATGGTATCCACCGACGCACGGCGATCTTCACATCGCCAATCTGGGTCAATTAGCCCTACCACTCAAGTATGGGACGAAAGAATTAGGCGCTCCTCTTGATCCTTTTTGGAGGAAGTAGCCTAGCCAATAGAACAATTTAGGCCTTATGCTTATGCTACCGCAGCTATGCGCATTCTATGGCAATGCTGCCTGAGATGCAAGTTTGTACTGTATCTGTCTTGTCATTACGGCAATGGTCCACTTAGATATAGAAGCAAACCCTGTACCAAATTTATATCCAACTAGAAGTTAGAAAAGCACGACTCTAGGTAACATTCTAAATTCATATACGTCGGTTTTATCGAGGACACCAAGAATTATACATATATTGATGTTGAACTATTCGTTTCATGTTAATCAAAATCAAAATAGACTGACCCTTCAACTGTGGTCTGCCTCATGCATTGTTTTACTAAGTCAAATGCAACCAGGCCAAAATATCCTAGCCTTTTGGAAATAACTGGACAATCGAGTAGATGTAATCTGTAATATTATGAGGAGTATGGCTTATTAAACCAAAACAGCCAAAGTAAACTTAGTTAAAGCCTTGGTCAGCTTCCTAAAATCGTGATGAAATCTTCCATAGGGCGTGCTTCTAGAGACACATCTTGTAAGAAGTATATGAAAATGAGCACAATTTAACTTAATATAGCACTATTTATGAGTCTTAGTCATTGTCACTAGATGAAACCCTCCTTTCAGCCAACATCCTCTTGTTCCCTTCACTAAGCCAGAGTTTTACTAACGAATATACTAGAGTCTTTCCCCACCCGACCGTGACCCCACCCGACCGTGAGCATTAGCCAAATCGTGACCAAAGGCGTTATCCTTCACAACTCCATGAAAACATAGTAAATTTACTAGCTATTGATGGATATTATAGATTATACCCTCCCTAGCTGATCCTGTATTTTGAATTGTGTTCTTTTCCGCCTGTGCTTGTGCCCTCTCAACCAGGCGCTGTGACCGGCGGCTTGCCCCCTTCCGAGCCTCTTCTATTTGAGCTAGTGTTGCAAATCCTTTATTTGGGTTATATTTAATTGCTTGCCTTCCTGAGGGTATTGTTGAAGCTATTTTGGCCTCCAAGTTGTTGTACTTTACAGTCAATCCAGCTATTTGGGCAGCCTGCTCATCGATCTGTTTCCCCACCTTTCCAAGTAGGGTCTGTACATTACGATGAATGCTGTTTATTGTGTTTTCTATTGTATTGACTTGTAAATGTAGATGCTTTGAATTCCTAGGCGTGTCAATAGCCTTGTTATTGTCTCTTTTCTAGTGTTTTGGTGTAGAGGCTTGAGTTCTTGGGGGCGATGCCTGTGGAGCGGCCTTAGTATTAATAACCTAGGCTAGTGGCTTTGTGATGTTTATAGGATATATTCTAGTTGCTAAAAATCCTTTTTTAAGGTTATATAATAATATTGTTTTATTAAAAGCTATTTTATAATATTATAGGAACTCTTGTTTTATGATTAGAGTAGTTATTTTGATAGTGGTATTATAATGGGTCTCTTTATAAAATGTAGTCTTTAGTAGGCTAAAAATACTAATATTAAGAGGCTATATAACTTATAATATATAAGAGGGAAGATAAAGAGGTTGAATTTGATGATAAAAGTATGTATATATAAAAGGAATTATAATATATAATTTATAGCTATTAATAATAAGGACCCTCCAAAGATTCTTCCTTTTAGGCCGCGTTTTCGGGATAAATACCTTATTTAACTACTTAAGGAGGATATTAGAGTTGGCCTAGCCTATAGGGCTATAGGTATATTTCCATTTAGGAAAATCCTTTCAAAACCACTACCCTTAGAGGTTAATACTAATAAAAGTAATATACAGCGTGAGGTGTCTTCTATTAGCGCTTCCTACCTCTATAATTATGACCCAATCGGTTGAATCGCTCTCTATTATAATTGAATGGTTTATTAGGTATATTCCAATAACCTTTTTGATATATGTTCCTTACTTATGAAGGCCGTGTTCATCAATGTTATAAAGGCGGCTAGACTGGATGTTCTATACCTTTAGGACCCAGTCCAAATCAGCATACTACTTCAATAGCCTTTCCTTCATTATAGCCTATGAATGTATAGCCTCAAGAGATTGGGATACCTTTGTTTTAATATCCTCATGACGTTCAAGAAAGCGATCAACCCAATTATTGCTAAGAGGGTCTATATCCCTACCCTTGCCTAAAATAAGCTTAGCAAATGACTAGACCTTATGCCGCATTGGGGCATGGCCGGCTTCCTCCTCTAATAGAATCCATTTTATTAGGTATTCCTCTTATATATTCGATAGCCACTGAGTGGGCTCTTAAGCCTTTGTTACTGGCTGGGCGCCATTAAGTTAGCCGCAGAGCATTAACTGTGCAACATTGTAGCAGCAGCATACAGGCGCAATTTGACTACCTTTCTTGACTTCTTTAATAGTCTTAGTTAGTGTATTCTCATAATCAGCCTTAGTATAACTTATAGTTGATTTTTCAGTTAAATTAGACAAGGGTTGCTGCGGATTTGGTGCGAGTTACAGTGGAGGTAAAAGAATTACATGTCGGGAAGCATGTCACGGTCGGGTGGGGTCACGGTCGGGTGGGGAAAGACTCTAAAAACTATTTATTGTTGTTCTTTGCATATGAATATTCGTTAAACTGGCCCATGACGCCTACAAAGAATTGCCATAACTTCTTGCATCTGTGGGAGTCTCTTTAGAACCCTATGAATAAACGGAGCGTCCTCCAGACTATCAATCAGAGCCTGGCCACCTTCATTTCTTTTTGGCCATTTGTTAACAAGGTTCCAGATTATTTCAATCATCGGATCTTGCATGATCTTGTAAAACCGTTGGTAATACATCAGTATTGCTATTCCCTCACTATGGACATGCTTGTCCAGAAACCAGACTTTATACTCCTCCATACTGAAGTTGATCTCAGAATGTCTTTCCTTTACAAGTGCCTGTACTATGTCAAGTTGTGGATTTATGAGAGCATTTAGTACTGCTGTTTGAGTAATCATGACTGCATTGCTCTGGTGTCCGAGCAGTATTCTCAATAACCGCAGGCCCCCATTATCTGGGGAACATTCCAGACAAGCAGCTTCAAGAACTCGTGGGGTAATTTTAGCCTCACCCTCAGCCGCATCTAGAAGTGACACAAACTCCTGATCCGAACTATGGCTGGCTGCATTCTTGAGAACTGTTTCTGTTACCGCGGTTTTCTCGATTCCGTGAGCCAATAAATGTTCCAGAGCTTTGCTCTCCGTGAAACGCTTTGTCACAGCCCTTAGTAAAACACTCTCATTTATCCTTACGCTTTTTCTGCCATGACCAAGAAGTAACTGTAGTGTCTGGAAATCGCAATCATAACCTGAATCTTGACCGAAAATGGCGTATTCGAGGAGCTTATTTGTGACTTCAATTTTTGATCCTTTCTCATCCAATATGTGTTTAATGATAAGAAGCGTTTCTTCCTCACTTCTAAAACTCACATCCATCTCCTCTTCCCCACACCCCATCAGTATTGCCTTGAAAACACGGTCATTGAAATCGATCTCATCTGTGAAATGTTCAAGAAACAGCCAGGGGACAGATATATCCATGTTCTGGAATGCGCTGCAAACAACTTCGGGGGACAAGATTATTTCAATGCTGCATTGATTGAGAACATATGTGATAACTGCCCTGCTGCCTTTCGTAACAAATTCAGACAAAAATGACTTGCTGCTCAAGACCTTATTTCCAAAGAGTTCGAACAGGAGCAGTAGGATTGATAGGCTATGATTTTTGTTCGAGGTTGCGGATATGAAAAGATCTTCGGAAGCCTCAACCCTCGAAATTTTAAAAAGTTTGACCAGGGCAGTATAATCAAATTCAGCCACTGCAGCCAAAAGCAATTCCGAATTGTTTGCGATTTCTTCCGATCTCGATTCCAGAAGTTGTTCCAACATCTTTGAATAACCTTTATGGTATGCAAGAATTCTGATCACGTCTGCCGTAACAGGCAGCCCAAGGCTGAGAAATCGACAAAATATGGAAAATGACCCGCCATAGATAGCATCGGCCAGCGGCGAAAGAAGACATGCCTCTTCGTCAATAAAATATGAGGAAATCCTTCTCCACTGCTCGTCTAATGGAGTGGATACCCTCAAGGCGTTTTGTCCTTCCTTATTAGGGTCAAATCCTATTACCTGTTGTTGATTGCAAGCGTATTCGATGAGGGTCGGAATTGCCCATCTTCCAGCAATATTCAGCAGCGACATTAGTGGCCCCTTCGAAGGACGACGATAAACTGAGAATCTGCAAGCATGCCGATCGTCGTCAAGACATAGAAGCCACTCTGCGCGACGATGAGACTGAAGGGCGAAGAATTCAGCATCAGAGTCTCGTATTTTGAACGTTTCACCAGCCATACTGGCATGTACGGGCCAGTGCTTAACAGCATACCCAAGGAGGTGATCCGAAGACTCAGCGTCACAATCTCTGATTTCAGGGCAAGAGATGATCTGATCAAGGCAGCGATAGGCAAAGGCCAGGTGTCCCGACTCATAATTCAGGTCTTGACTGAAGAAAGCAAACAAGTATTCTTTGACGGAGTGGTGCAATAGCATCACTGCTTCGATGCTCTCGGATTCGCTTGAATCATACCAATGGGGAAAATAATGTTTTCTCTGAACTCCGTCCGTAATAACAAGCAATAACCGAATGGCTTCAATTCGTTCTCTCATGAACACTTTTCTCGTCATTCTATCTTTCTTCACATCTTCATCAAATTTGCAAGCGTCTGAAAGTTCCAGCAACGTCAATGGATACATAGCGGACAGTACAAAGCGCAAAATCATCTTCATCTCTTCCCAATCTTTTTCCGATTCTGCCCTGAGGCTTTCGATCGCTGTTGAGTAGAATCTTGAAATCTCTTTTGGTAATCTCTTGAGATATTGAATTGCTTTTCTTGATGTCAACCGTTCAAGTTCTCTGCAAGCCAAGCCAACCCAAAGGAAAGTTCCCTCTGCTTTAGTTTCCAAAATGTTTTTTATCTCTTCTGTCGTGCTATCGGAGTAGCGCCATCGTTTCGAAAGCATGGCTACCTTCTGTTCGATATATTTGGTCACATCATCTCTGACTTCTTGATACGAAGCGAGATCCACTTGAGAAAATTCTGATAAGAATCCACGTATTAGTGGATGCGGTCGACTCGCTATCAAGAGACGTAGTCCGAAATCGGAGTTTTTGGTGTCATTAGAGGTTTGGTCGATACGCCTCAGCAAGGCTTCCTGGACTTCTTCGTCATATTCATCAAGGCCATCAATGAGGCAATAGATGTGGTGTTCGGTGTTCTCTTTTGCTATTGTAACCAGAATTTCCCACAAAGAATCAAAACTCTCGAAAAGGTTGTCGCCACGCCGAGTATATGTTTCGCGAATGCTACTGGTGAACAGATTTGAGTTTTTCTTGAAGATTTGCCACAGCAATGCTCGCAAAATAGACGCAGCAGTCCTCTGGCCCTCGAGTGGATGAAAGGAGTAGGCGAGTATCCGATTCTTAGTTTCCATAAATCGCATTCCAAGCTCTTCTGTGAGGTACACAACCATGGTAGTTTTGCCTTTCCCTGGGTTCCCATGAAGCCACACGATGTTGTTGGGTTTAGCCTGTGTAGCATTATTTGGCTGTCTTTGGAACCAAGCATCGATCTCGGGGCAAGTGAGAAGCCATTTGCATGTCCCTTCACATGGTCGGCCTCTAGCCGATTTTATAGCTGCTCTATCATCGGAAGCGCTTGGAGAGGATAGCTTTTGGCAAAATTGTCTCAAGTCCTCGTTACAACCTAGAGCCCACAACCGTTAGTATACAACACCAAGACTAGGTGATTCAGGTAGCCCACCCACTATATCCGTATTACCCGCATTATCAATCGCTGAGCCATTGGGTATATGGCCGTAGTTGATATTTAAGGTTCCGCCCAAGAAGCTATTGCCCGCCACAATGTTACGGCCGCGAATTGGTCTGTCAGATAATGGCGCACTCATCGTATGATTGCAAAATGCATAAGAAAAAACAGGAAAAGCAGGGGACCTCAGCTTGATCAACGACCAACAGCGCAGCTTGTGCCTCAGGCAAAAGTAGTACGGAAGTAACCTCGGTTGAAGTGTGTGGGGCCTTCAATCAACCACAGAGATGAGGGGTTGCCCAAATTGCACCGTGGTTGGGTATCAGACGCAGCACGCTTTTTAGCATTTGATGAGTTCTGCGATTACTTATTACCGTTGAAATTAAAATAGCCCCTGATCTAAAAAAGAAATATTTCCACCACTAGTCAACGTCATATTTGACTTTATCGAATGGCTACGTTTCCCAACCTCTATTTAGCTATACCTCGACTTCAAACTGATTGTCATGTTGGGCCAATCAAGCCCTTGTATATTCAGCCCAGAAGGTAGAAAAGTGGAAATACCAAGCAGCTGCCTTTTTAAGATCAAAATCTTTCGCCGACCACATTGTTTGAGTTGTGAATTCTTTTTTTTTTTCACATACATGATTACAAAGTTGCTTTGTGCTTGCAAAACGACTTAGGCAAGGCGATCCGCCAAAAATGCACTTACATTTCAAATTTGAGTGCTTTGTAGATTTATTTTGATGGCCGACAACGAAACAGCAGATATTCAAACAAAATCGAACATATTTTCATGTTTCCTAGCATACATTGACAGTGTCTAAAGCTAAATCGGTCCCTTGACTTTGTTCCTCAATTAAACTACAGAAGTATCATTAATGAGTCCCAGAATTTAGGTTTTGTCAAGAAATATTGTGAAATTCGAAAAATGGATAAACAGATAAAAAGGTGAAAGAGTAATCGAACCAAAGGTTGACAAAGCTTCACCCCTGGACTTGTCTAACCTCAATACTAGGATAAATGACTTACCCGACGTGCCGGTTGTCAAAGGTATTACAGCTCAGAGTGGATCATGAATCACAACCAACAAGATGCAAAATCCCCACCATCAATAGCACATCCATTGGCTAGCAATCTTCAGCTGCCTGCCTAATCTGTGCCCAACGCTTTGTACCGCTGAGATTGTTGGCATATTCCTCAACACTCGCCTCCACACCGGCAAAGGTCGTCCATACTTTGGCGTGCAGTCATCACAGTTCTAATTTCCAACATATTTTTGACACCATGAAGTCCTGCACCTTGTGCGGAGTATGGCTTGGTAAAGAACCCAACGAAAAATGGCTCAGACAAATACGTGTTGGTAAGTTGCCATCTTAGTTTACATCTAAGCGCTGTACCAACATTCGCCATCAGTGTATATAGACAGCTATTGGAATACCGTCAAATTGTCCGGAGTCGGTCAATATTACGGATTCAGGGACAGTTACCGAAACGAATACACAGCAGCTGTTCCAACCGATCCCTGCAAACAATATAATGACGGCAATCTCGCTCCAGAGGACACCATTGACGTACTGCTTACCCCAACAGACGACCCAGAAGGTTGCTACTTTAGAGATCCTTACGCTACAGAGGCTCACTTCCGGGGCTGGCCCTTTCACTCTGTCTGTTGGAATATCCTCAATTCAGAGCGCACGGCAGATCTGAATCTCTTATTTGAGACTTGCCTCTCCGTGCCCGGCCACAGTGATGACCTTTTGGATTGGGGACATGACTACGGAGGAGCCGCAAAAGTTGAAATGAGATTAAACCGGGAGTTGAGTAACCGATTCTTCGACTTCCGTTATACACCTCAGAGTTTCAAATCACATCCTGTCAATATTCCTGTTCTTACAAAGGCCATTAATCATTCTGTCTACTTGGAGAATAATTTATTCCAATCCCAAATTAGCCCCAAGAATCTCGATCTAGGAAAAGACAAGTTTTCCTGCTTATCGCCAGAAATTCTTCAACACATCACAACCTTCCTTCCAACTCAAGATGTCCGCTCCGTACGTCTTGCATCTCCGGTTTTTGCCATATTGAGCCTATCGGAAGACTTCTGGGCTTCTCGTTTTCAAAAAGGCTACGAATTTGGCCATATACACGAGATTCACCAGAATCACCCAGAGTCCTGGGGGGCGCTATACCTCTCCCTGCATATTTGGGCATCTGACCACCCAAACTTGCTCAATCGAAAGCGCATCTATAGCCTCGCAAATCTACTAAATAATAGAATGAAGCAAGTGGAAAATACACTTTGTCATGGATTCGATGAGTTTAGCATAACTAGAGGGATCGGCGATATCGGTTGGCGTGCAGCCACGCGTTGCATCACCGCTCCTAAACAGCATTTCCCTGGTGACTGCCGAGTTTTGAAATCGCGAATTCTTGAATTACCGCAGCCTCTCAAGTTGCAAAAGATATGTGTGTATTTTCTACAACTCGGAGATGACTGCTTTGTATCTGGACTTGTATTTGTTGATGAAGTTGGAAAACATCATACAATCGGATACCTCCATGAAGGCGAAGTCGCTACTATTGAACTTTGCGCAACACAGACGATTCAAGGGTGGAAAATTTCCATCGGTCCATGGGGCATCAGAGCTATTGCTGTGGTTCATGAAGACGGCACCACCTCCCCCTGGGTTGGTCAATTGGACTATACTCCCAGGTGGGCCTTGACTCAATCTGAGGGCATCTCCGCTATTAGGGCAGAGTTTGATGTTAGTACACATTCATTCCCTCATCATCTAGATCCCTCAGTTTATTATGTCGCAAGTACCTATACGTCAGTGCTAACGTCTTTCAGGGCTTAAAAATGGTTTCATTAAACAGCCATGGCCCACGCGACTTTTCAGTGCGGTATGAAGGGCTAAATGGTTGTCTTCAGTACCTTGATTCATCCCCAAATCAATTCTTATTTGATATAGCAACCACACCTGGTGGAGGTTCTTATTCAAATAATCTTCCAGTTACGACCATCTTGTTCAATCAATTATACGGACAGAGTATATCGAACTTGATTGAGGTTGCAGTTCAATTTTGCGATGATTCCTACATTTCTGGTATAGAATTCGTTTATACCGATCCTTCACACAATAGGCATGTGGGGTGCATGGACCTTGACAGCAGACATTATCGTGGACAGTACAGAGATTATGACTATCCCCATAATCGTTTCTCCCTGTCGATCGACGGAGTTGGAGGCGAAGTGATAACGAGTATTGAGATGCACAAAGGCAGGATTTACTTTGTAGGTCTCAAAGTATGTGAAGCCTACTACTCATGATGCAATAATCTTGTTGGCTGACGTGATGTATAGCTGTGTACAAACTTTGACAGAGAAGTGGTAACCCCACAAGTTAACGCCGACAAGGAGTCAGGAGAGTGGGTCAAAGTACAGCCAACGGGTTCAAAGGTAGTTGGTCTTTTCTGTACCATTGTAGGTTTATGTTTTGTTTATGTGGTGCCGACTACAAACACTGATTTCTGGCTTTAGCATGATCCTCTTATTAACATCGGGCTGATATCAACAAATTCGGAGAATGAGGACTAAACGACGGAAATATTTGCTTTACTGCTGCAACTTTTCACATGTTTACAATTACTTCTCTCCATCACATGATTATTCAAATTATGTTTGCCCTCGACGGCATGTTCTATGAAATAGCAACGCTTTTCGTATCCCATCTTTCAAGTGAAATAAGCGACGGGCTCAATACTGTAGAGAAAATGCAGGCACATCAAGCTTATCCATGAAGGAGAGCAAAATAAATTCTCTTCCAATTTCTATCCCATCCAGTGGTTGCTATTCATCCCTTGCAGTAGCGCTGCGTGATAAGCTAGTGTGCTTTGGTTGCGCGCTAAGACAGTGCTCGAGCCCAAATGTGCTCCCATTATTCAATCATCTGTGCCGCCCGGGCCGCCAGAGTTCTCAGGGGAAGTTCCGAGTCAAATCGCCTTCATCGTGTTTTTAAGCTTGTTGAATCATAGCTTGCTGTGGCGGTGGTGGTGGTCGTCGTCGACTTGAGAGTTGATGAGCCCACGAACAGGTCGGGCGACAGCAGTGCTAACCAGAGCAATGAGGTAAATGGCGAATGAGGCACGCATGGTGATGGTTGTTCTTATCGATGAGTTGGTGTATGAACGAATGTATGATGTTGGTTGTTGGTTGCTTAGAAAACTTCTGTCCGAGAGATCTAAGGAATGAAAACAAATCAGAGTATGCTGGTGAATGAAAGTATAAGTTGGGGAGGGAATGTATATGTGATTTAAGGAGTGTATAGGTGACGAATGAATGTAGTAGGCCAGTCGTGATTGAGTGCGAGACTGGGCGGGAGAACAAAGCGGACAGGGCATGGATTTAAAGAGAATTAGCCATCATTCAGGTATCTCGAAGTCACCTTGATTAAAATGATTCTGGCCGCCACAGATAGCTTTAGCGCGTTCCAAAAAAGCGGGTGTCAGGTCTAACAAGAGGTGGTAATTGAAGGGCGCGAGCAGCACAGCAGCTGATCTGTCTGTGCGCAGGCGGATGTTTTGAAGCAGGCTGCCGGTCTGGGACACTACAAAGTCGGCCATGGCAACTAGTGCATGGATTCTAATAATATCTTGCCCGCTCCTGTTCGCAAAACCAACTATCGCGAGTGCGGCCAAGCGCCGATTTTTTCCCGACGTTTTAGTCTCAACCATTGAAGCACACCCACCTGATACTGGTTCTCATTAGACCCAAACGCAAGATTACGGACGGTTTTCCAACTTCAGCCTCAGCGGAGAGGAAATGGGACGGAGAAAACAATAAACAGTCATGATTGTCAATAAAAATAGCCATAGGTGGCGGGAATGTTGAGACAGCCCTTTGAGGAGGAAGACAAGGCTGCTGGTGACACAAATAGCAGCCCCTGCACCACAATGCGCATTGCATTCAGTGATTGATGCGGTCCCACATAGATTGCCACAGACCTTTGGAGCCTGCTGCATAAAACAAAACAAAGCCATTCCCACGCACCATTCTAAATGCGAACAAAACGATGAACACCGTCAGTCATCCCTGTCCATATCACATGCGAGTGCAGCCGTTGTGGGAAATGTTCTCAGTGGCGCCCATGTGTGCCAGTCAACAAGCTCTTCTATTGTTGCTGCTGCGTTGTGTTTCTGTTTTATCATTGTGGCGATGCAACATTCATGCTCCCGCCCTGAGCTCAGGCCTCCGACTGCAGAATAAGGTGTTGAACAAAGTGTCGACACAATGTCGATCTTCCGCTCAGGATGTGGAGAAGTGGAAGTTTAATTTATTGCTCTCACACGCGGCGGGTGGGAGAAGCACAGGTCGTTCTTCGTGTGTCCAAGCGCTTCCCGTCGCAAAGCACTGTGGCGACATGGTGCCGTCACTCGGTGATGCTAGGCAGTTAACCGAATTTTATGAGCTTGATCGACAAAGTCTATTTCATGCATGTAGCAACACGGCTGTAGCCACATTGAAAAGGAGTCCCGATCGGCCGAGCTCAACTTCAAGCCCCTTTTCCACAGTCGCGCAATCTCCTCATTCCGCTTGCGGGCTAGGTGGACCTATCACGAGCTACCCTACAGTGTCATTATCAGTCAATCACAATTGATGCTCGTGTTTAATCATTACTAAAATCATGAACGCTGTATCCATGTAAATTTGAGCTCTGACAGTGATTTTTTACCTTTGTTTTAATTCCATCTTTTGTCTATCTTTTATATCGGCTACGTGCCCTAGAATATTAGTGGAGCGCATTTTCTTTCGCTTATTTTGATGGTGATACACCTATGACATACAGTCTAGTGACGGCTTCGAGGACGAATTTCGAGTTATCCAGATCCTTTAACCTTCTCACGCCTAAAGATTCTCTAAAATGTACCTACAATGAACGTTGGTAGCAGACTAGCTTGTCCGCAGCACGAGTTCCTTTCGATTTCTGGATTTGGAGCAATGCTGTTGATTCTCAATTATATCTGATTGCGTCTATTATATAAACTTACGAGGATATACATTAGTAAGAATATAAACAGAAATAGATTAATTATAAAGACCTTAATAGAGCACCTGCCTTTTTATACTACTCATTGGGGCATAACATTATGACAAGAATGCCAGGTATAGGGTAGCATAGCCACTGTTGCCTTAGGCAATTACGGAAGTGGGTTCTTCCGGCTAGCGCGGATCGTTTAGGTTTGTTTACTTGACTGATCGCGCGCTGATAGGAGCTAACAAGTAAAGTCGAGTGGTTATTGATCACTGGTATCATTTGCAGAGTGCTTTGAATTTCCGTTTGAACTGCCAGAAAGCTGTCCCATGCCTAAAATAAAGCTGCCGATGAATCAACGCCGGCGTGCGGCCGACCCCACCGGCCCAAGGAAGAAGGCCAAGACCGAACCAGATGACAAGGCCACAGCCAATATCAAGGATGAAGATGACGAAGAAGAGATTTCTGCCCCTATCAAGCCCAAAGAAACCATCCCCACCTTAAACAGGGCCAAGATGGAGGCCGAGCGACTTGCTCGACTAGGCAAGACAAAGGTATGAATGAGCTGGCTTTAACATCCCAAAAAACCAAATGCGTGGATATTCGCGTAGCTGACCACGAATTTCGCCTACCATCAGATGACCCAGCCCTCGTCCTCTCCTAAAAGTTCAGCTACATCCGAAACGCATATTGCTTGGACAAAGAAGTGGGAGCGGGTATATAATGCTCCAATGCTTCGAGTAGTGGGCGACGTACGCAAGCGCCTGAACTCGGTCAAATCTGAACCGACAAAAGCAACACAGCCTCTTAGAGGAAATGTGGTTTATCTTGTCTCTCACCTCGTTGACGGCCAGTGGGTCGACACGGTTGCAGATACTCTCGGAATATACGATAACTTGATCTCGGCAAACGAGCATGCTATGGTGTTTTTTGCAAACGAATACGAGAACCTTTTACCTGAGGACCATGGAGAACAACCCGAATGGAACTGCTCATTTTGGAGGCTCGAAGACGGAAACTCGAGCTGTGATGCTGGTTGGAAAGTGAATGGCGATGGATGTCTTAAGTTGGTAGGCAACGGTGGAAAGTTTGGCATGGTCACGGTGCAGGTTTTGAGGCAAACTATTCAAAGCGATCCGCCTGCTCTTACGTATAAACCACCCCAAGAACTACCACAGGAGTCTTACTTCATGGGACATGGCTGGTGATAGATCGCTGAAGCATGCTTTGGGATTGACTTGGGGGTGGTATATTACTGATAAATTTTAGTGTATGAGGATTGCGAGACGTTCTAGGTTGCCTTACGTACCAGAACCCTGGTGTTGATTATTTGAAATCAGAATGGTATCTAGTTTAATAACGAAGTAGGAGACGCGTAGCCGGGTTCGCAGCAAGCGTTTTAAGCTTAGCCAGCGGCAATTTAACTATTTTCCTATGCCCTCAACTATGTTGGGTATGTAGTGAAGCGGAAAGGCAAAGATTCAAGCACAAAAGTCCAGCTACTTATATTATGTAACATGAATTTGGCTTTAGCTTTTTTGCGAGATAGGTGAGTTAAGTTAAAGTTGACTCAGTGCGTACCTGTTTGTAAAGATCCCGAATTCGGGTTCAGAACCAGTGCAAATCCCAATCGAGATTTTCTAATTCAATAGACATTTAGCAGCTTTGGTATTCATTGATATGTAACCATGTATTGTTAGGCCTTGTTAACATGCCCTCAATTATTGGTGGATAAAGAGCTTGCCAGAGCAAGTGATCTATATATTCATCCAAAATGAAACCAATACTATATTTGCGAGCCGTAGATATAATTTTTCTCTTTCAGATTCTTTTTTTTAACCAAGACGTAAATTATCACGGATGATTCCGTGACTTGAACGGTTTCATCGGCACAAACGGTTATCAAATATCCCCACATGCCCACATGGCCCGCCACTAAATGGAATCGCTGAGTCGTAGTGTGCCAATAGTGCGAGGACTAGGTGTAATAGTGCAGCAATATTTTTTTTCTTAATTTCGCAATTGTCACAGCTGAACAGTATTGGGCGCGTCGTGCTATGGGAATTCGCTCATTTTAAAAGGCGTTGAAGATCTCCACACTCTTGACCTTGTGTACAAACAGAGTCATCCCTTCGTTTAATTCATCCTTCCAACTCTGGCATTCATTCATTCCTTTCTCTTGCTTGAGTATTCTTAGACACGCCAGTTTCCTTGCCACAAACATCAAGATGGTTAACCTTCCATTACTTGCCCTGTTAATCGCAACGCTTGGTGCTTCAGCATCCCCTGTCCCCGGCGACTCTAGCAAGTACGCTGCCAACCCGCCTTCACAGTGCCTGAAGAACAATGTTTTCAAAGTCATGAATCGTCCTGGCAACAAGGCTCAGGCCAATGGCTACTGCAACTCCTTTGTTACCCAAACACGGTGTCTCGATGTTACGAAGACACCTACGGTCACTGTAACGAAGCCATGCACGAAGACCAAACGACCATCCACAAAGACACGAACAGTGACCGCGACTGCTACGAACACAAACAAATCCGACCTCAAGTTGACGGAAACTCAAACATCCACCAAGACCCAGATTGCTACCACCAACGAGATCATCACAATTACACGAGATACAACTACGACTGGTGCCACTGTTACAAACACTGTAACTGAGTCCTCGACTGTCACTACCACCGATGCTACTGCCTCTGTCACTCAAACTGACTTTGTTTCTGTTACTACAATTAATACACATATCGAGACTGAAACCATCACGAGTTATACAACTACCAATACCGTCTCTACAGTCCTTGACGTCGTAACCGTCACGATCCCTCAAACAACTTTCTCGGACTTTATGCTACCCCCCAAGCTAAAGCGACGCAAAACCGTGGCCCCCGAAGCCTCCACTGCAAAGCCCACTTCAGATGCGACAATTGAGCAACGCAATAGCTTCGACAGAACCTTGGCATCCTATGGCGCGGAGGACAGGAAGCGTGCGTGTTCGTGTCTTGGCTTCTTTCCCAAAACCATTACCAAGATCAAGACGCACACAGCTAAGCCTGTTACCAAGACCGTTCGGCCGCCAGTTTACGTCAAAGGCCCTGCTAAGACAGTGACTGTTACGCATACTCGTACGATCGGGATGGGGGTTACTGGGGCACACACCCAGACCGTGACCACGACGGAGACGATTCAGCGGACAGAAACCCTCACGAGCACGCACATAAACGAGCTCACCCACACGGCAACACTTCAGAAGTCTACAACGGTTACGATTCCCGTAACAGTTCACGCAACTGCAACCCAACTCGCGACCGTCACATCGTCTGTTCCAATTAGCTACACTGTCTCAGATACTACGACCACTACTAAAGTGATTACTGAAACGACAATTGAAACCATTACCTCTAACTCGGTGGATACTGTTACTTCCTGGACAACAATAGTCAGAACAATGTCATAAATCGAAATGTACTCCTAGCTACCTATTTTTAATTCTCTTCTTCTTTTACTCATACACAGTTCTTGCTCCCTAGCAAGATCAATATGTTAATACACCAAATAAGGCTTGCAGATGCAAACCCAAAACAAGAAAGCTACCGAACATGGTGATAACCTAGAAATTTCTTTTTTTTTTTTTGAATATTAACAACAAATATTTGGTCTCGATTATATTGTGTTATTTTGGATCCTAGCCTAATCACAAAAAATCTGTCATCAGAGTGACATAATAGGAGTGAAGAGTAATTGAGTTGTTCTCATTATATAGTCTAGGAGGGAATTTAGATTTGGAGGAGTGAAATTTATTTTTCTACCGTGGGCTTGCATGTGTTTACTTCACGGTCCCCTTAGTGCCCAGTCAGACTGACAAATGATACTGATGGGCGGTTTCTGAAATAGTTTAAATAGAAAAGACTTGCAGTGGAAGCTGCATGTATAATTTTTGACGCCTCGGCTAACGCTTAGGATGTATCAAGAGCGGTCCTTATTTCCCATGAAGACGAGAATGGCGTCGGTGTAGAAATAACTCAGCTTAAGAAGGATAACATATTAGAAAATCTGCAAGAGGGCCAAATTAGCACTAAATGAGGGGTGATTTCGAAGAAGGGACTCAACCCTAGGAGTTTTTAATACATTTTAAGCCACTAATTATTAAATTACATGTCGTGTCTAGTCAGATATCTACCACTTTAGGTTACTGATAGCTCAATATTCAGCCTTCTTCTAGGGTATTATGAACTTATACAGGCTGTATTAGACTCTGCCACTTCGATTCCGTCTTGCACAGCTGCGGCTATTATACATTTGGTATGATTGAACTTGCCTGGGAGTTCTATAACTGTCTCGAAGCCGCGAGCGATGGCCTTGCCAAGACGATCTGACCGCTCATCTTTCTTTACTTCGTAGACATTCCATGCTTCCACATTTGTTGCCCCATTCCAGCTGACATATCCTGATAGAGCTGTGTTATTCCTTTCCAAAACAAGTGACGGCTGCCACGCTTTCGGCGTGGCTCGCCACTCGGATTTCACCACACGGTAGCTTTGAGCCATGTTGTCGTATCCGAATCGTCCTTCCCATCGGACGTCATCTGTGCCTGATGGACCAAATTCCCGAACCACGGGAACTGGACCGTAGCCCACCAACTGATTCCCGTTGCTGAGATCAATTTGGTAACTGCCTTGGTTGTGGACAAATTTCTTCTCGTGTAATTCCACATCGCGAAGTAGAAGCGGCGGGACTGATGGATCTGGGGGAAGCTGTACAGAGAATGCAAGAGTGCGAGTCGACGTCAAGTTGTTATCTTCGTCTGTGTTGTGGTTGTCGAAAAGGGTCACGATGAAACCTGTATCGGTCATGTTGTGGATTTGCGCATCATGCTGCCACCTGAATTGGGCCTCTGGTGGTAGGCTGCCAAAGCTTCCGCCTTCACCGCTGCCATTGAATTCCCAAATCACCTCCCCAGTTTTTCGAGAGATCAAAAAACATGCCCAGAGATGCCGGCTGCTGACAAAGAGTGCATCATCACCAACTGGCTGGATGGAATTGATATGGAAAAAGTCGAATGCGCGCATCGGCACGGTTCCTGAGCCCATTGTCGTGTTCATCGGCAGCTTTGTGTCCGTTATATTAAAGTGATCAAATGCACTCCAGCTGAAGACCACTTTGTTGGACTCGATATCAATCCCGAATATCATACTGTCGGAAAGCCACCCGTCTTTCTTACCGCCCACTATCGATAGGTCGTATGGTGTAGCGTTGTAAGAAGCAACATATGCGATACCATCATATGACACTCGTTGGTCGTGGAAATCCATGGAGCCGGGAAATTCCGGGTTAATCGTGTTGATGTGCGCGGACGAATCCAGAGTAGCCCAAGACTGGGCATACTCATCGTTGATGATCATCAAGTCGCCATACCCATGACCCTTGATACTCTTGCCTTGCCACAGAGTCAAATAGGGCGTGCCGTTAATACTCTGCACGCGGAAATTGTTACCGTTTGGAGCTTCATCCATGCAGTAGACCATCTCATTGTCTTGTCTCATGATGACAGGAAAGTTTTGAGCTGTGCCATTTCCGTCGCGTGATTTTGGCGTCATGAAAAGGTATCCGTCGGCCAATTCGCCTCCATTGCTGGTGACGTTGAAATATGGTGGTTTAAAAGGAGAGCTCTTAAATACGCGATAGGGCCAAAGAATGCCGTCCTCCGGGGAACCTTTTTCAGGATAAAGGATTTCGATGTAAGGGTATGATGTTAAGAGGGGCTCTTGGAAACTTGGTAGGAGGGAAACAGTCAGATATTCTGGGGCAGTAAAAAAGAAATACGTCATTAAGCACCCGGCAAGTACCGCAGCACTCACCAACTTTATCATCTGCATAGAACTGACCCCCAGGACAATTCCATCGGTCACAAATCTTGTCGAGAGCTTGCGGAAGCTTTCCAGGCTGGAGAGAGCCATCTTAACATCACCCTTAAGCGCGCCGAGACGACATGCAGTGGTGAAATAAAAGAAAAGGGAGTGCCATATTCTTAAAAAGGTCGCATCAGGGGCCCGATCAGAGGCCCCTTGCAGGTCCTGCTTTCGATTTGCAGACAAGGCAGAGTACTCAGATCCGTACTACGCCCAACTTTGCTTAGATCAGGATAAGGGGCACATACCTCCAATCCCCCGTAGCCGCTCAACTGAAACCACCAAAATTCATCGGCTAAGTGGGCTCCCTTTCGCTTTTTTTAGTTGATAAGAGGAGGAGACGCGCGTACAACGGTCGGAAGCTGAGAGCTTGGGCCAGGCTTGAAAATTGGCAGCTACCTTACGCGCACTCGTTTTTCTTTTTCTCTGTCTTTTTTGGGAAGATCATCATGCTCGCCGGATATGGTCAAGCTCATCGAAGCTATCGTTGTGACTAATCACCCGATCAAGGATCGGCCGGATCGATCGGCATTCCAACAGCGGGATATGAAGTTACTTGAACCAAAAGAATAGCAAAAATGAATAGAAAAGACTGGTGCGTAATTACCCAGGAATCAACTTGCCAATTATCGCATAATAGAAAGATATATTCTGCATTGTATCCGCAACCTACGTTGACAAGGGAGTAGACACGCCAGTTTGGTCATTGACCATGGTAGGATACACTAAGGCACCCGTGTTCTCTCTAGTCGGATTTTGAAAAGCCGGTTGATGTCAGCCCTGGACATTCAAGAATCCCACACACCCTCGGATCATCGCTGGCGCGGACCCGATCGCCCGAATTGGACTTAGCCAACACGTGAGGCAAAAAGGTAGGGAGGTTTGTAAAATGTATACTTTGAAAGCTTTTAGAGTAATTTCCAATATGACCTCTTCTTTACATCTTGGAATATTTGTCAGTAGACTTTTTTCCCCCCCCTCGCGCTGAGGTAGCGTGTCGCTTTTACAAGGTCATTCTTGTTGATGTGAATCTCAGCAACAATGTGAAATCTCGCAAATTAAGTCGACCCAAAATATGATCTATGTAGTGGAATTTAATACCGCAACTTGTGTAGGGCTTTGAGAAGGTTATGAGATTTTTGTTAGTGTTTGTATGTGTTGAATATTTGACTCTGTCGCTGTCATGAAAAGAGGATCCTCTTGCAACGGGAGTACAGGGCATGTAAGAGGTATTCTATAACTATTAACATATTTCCAAATATATAATGTCAGCTATTTTGAACAACTGTGTTGAGAATTGCATCATCCTAGGGAGAAAAAAAGTTCGAATCTCACAGGTGGCTGGCATCCAGCCAATCAAATATGTCCAAGATAACACAATAAGTGGGGAAGGCACAGAAACAAGTCAACTTGTTGGGCAGACCTGGCCAACTTTGACACCAAGTGGGGTTTCAAGAGTCTCGATTGAGTCTCTGCATCACATGGAGATGCCAGACGGGGTTGGATGCTCAGCTAGCTACGCGAATTGGGTTACTAAATGGTTCAGCCAGTACACCAGCCAGCCACACCAGCAATAGTTGCCGTATAGTGTGGTTGAAGTCTCCCACATTGCCAATTCGTGACTTGCATAGGCCCAATTCTCGTTTTAGCGGGAAATTTGCAGCATGCTGATAGCTCGCCTCGAGGTTAGAAGCACACACCGGCCCAATAGCATTGGGCCAACGCCGCTATTGGGTTGGCTAGCATATCATTGGGATAGTGCAGCGCCGTCTAAGATGCAGCCATGATACGACTGCGATTAGAGGTTCAATTATGCAGTTACACGTGCGCGAAAATATAAAGTACACACTACTGCCATTTTCTTGGTATCACAAGATGAGGGGGGAAAATGAATGTCATGGAAGAGCTTGATTTTTCTCTATCTAACTGACCGTAGGTCAGGCTTTTATTGATGAATTCAGTAGTGACTGTTAGTGACTGTTATCTTCGGAAATGACTGTGCCGATGATGATGATACTGATCTCTGACTGTTAGGTCCGGCTTCTAGCTATCCGGCGTTTGGTGGCGTTGAGATGAAATATGATAGACCTAAAATGTGACACTTGGTACAGCAGCTCCAGCTTCAAATCGTCTTTCACAAAAGCCTTGATTTACGATGGCTGCTTCCGCATCCAACCTCTCCGCCGCCAGATATGGCTATGATTTTGTAGTTAGCGTTACTCAAGCCAGCACCAACACTACCCTGCTAGCTTTTATGGCATCGCAACAGACGTCGGTTGTCAGTTTGTGCTTCATTGCCGACCCTGCAGGTGTCCCTGAGCCGATTGAATACGAACAGTTCTTACAGCGTGCTGGAGGAGTAGATCCATTTCAGGTTCCAAACGGAGCGAGCCCCAGTGACCCTAGCCTCCAAAAACTCCTGCAGGCCGGTTTTGTCTGTGCTATCCAGGAAGTGATTGGCATCCCACTAATGGATGATCCAAGCAAGCTTCAAGACGTTGTAGTACTTGGCTCCAACACGGCGCAGGTACAATACAACATGTACTGCTCGGGTTTCACAGTTTCGTTCCTCAATCCCTCAGGAGGTTCATTCACAAGGGTATCGCAAGAGAGGAATCACCCTTGGGTCTTCAGCTCGGCAGTCAATCTCAATCTTTCCACCACCAGCAGCGCTGATTATTGCAATCCACCGCCCGTCACACAAGAGCAAATTACGAACATGAATGGAGCTGCGTTCAGCATACAGCAACTGCTACTTGATTTCAGTACCGCTGCAGTATCTGGGTCGCCTACCATTCAAGGTGTACCTTCTGACAGCACGGTGTACATGGCTATGCAGCAATACTTCGTTGCAGGATACTTCGTGGAGTTGACCAGGAATGGACAGCCTCTACTAGGCTGCTCCATAGTGCGAGAAGAGGTAGCAGCAGGAACGGCTATGACTAATTTACAGATGGAGACCTGCCCTTACATCGACATGGCTACTGTACAGGCTTACATAAACCCAAATTTGACGCAGCAGAGCCTCTCGACCTTAAACTATCTTTGCGCCACTAACGAAGCTGCATCATCACCTCCTTCTCAGTTCGCCTGGAACTGGATTGACTCAGGCGATGTTGTAAATTACGACGGCGTTGTGTCTATAAATCGCAACACTCTCAGACAATACTTTTTGCAAAATCTCAACTCGTACATCCCGAACGTTTGTTTTAGGCCTCGAGTCGAAGCACATTCTGAGGGCTTCTCCGCTGCCATGTCAGCGAGTTTATATCCAGGCCAACAAGCAACCGTAACCTGTCCTGATAGTCAGACGGTGTTGGAATATACCTACAGTGGCTCAGACCAAGACGAGGTCGGTCCGTTTGGGAGCCTCCTGGTAAACACCACATTCAACCTGACGGTCGAGTTCATCGGCAGCACAATCATCATTACCCACAACCTAATCCTTCATTCCGACATGAAGGCGGGTATGTCAAGGTTTGCTAGCAATATTTTTGACAAGGCCATTGTCGATACCTATACCATCAGTGTCACCGAGGATGGCAAGTTGCAAACAGCCCTAAATAGCATCCCGACGGACCAGTCACGCCTGCCTCCTACGGATTCATTTCACAATACCTTCACCAATGAGGACTTCATCGGCGATCTCGTCAATACAGTTACACAAGCCTTTGTGGGCACTAATTTTACTGACATGCCCCTCATGGTTGCCCAGGAATGTGTATTCCCTGGCGGTAAAAGTATGAACGCTAGGACCGTTCAGTTTTCTGCCAATCAAGATTTGTGCACTGCTTTTACCTACTCTTCCGCCGGGCCAGTGACCATAATCCCTGCTGGTGACTTGTCGATGTAGGCGGCAGTCATTCTGTCGAGCAGGAAACCTGGGCTTTGTGTGCAGAGAATTTAACTTAGATTAGATCATTAAGACGAGATTAGACCCTAAATATTTTATGAAGCATCTCAAGTGTCAGGGGTCCCATAATCGCAACCCCTACCTACTCCTTAGCCTGACCGTAAAGGACAATATCGCAAGGGAAAATATCGCAAGGGAAAATAAATTCGACATATAATTGGTGGTAGAGGCTTTGAGTAGTCACAGTAATGTTCTACTATATAGTTTGGCGTTCCTTCTAAGGCGTACTGTATGGTGGCATGGTGCCAAGGAGACTCGTCGGCTAGGGGTGTGTTAGTGTGCATGCATTACATCAGGCACTCTTTGGCGTGCCTGCTTCGAGTACGGAAGACATGCAGTGGATAAAACTTGTATGAGAAAAGGATGCTATCTGCAGGATTTATAGTAAAATCATTATCGGCGCATAATCAGGTAAGGGTATTCATCAAGATCGAGTATCCCCATCTCGGCACCTTGGCTCACGATGGTTTCGTTTCCTGTAACGTGATAATTCCCTTAATGGCCTTTCGGCTTGTTGTAACATATGAGACTTTCTTTTTTGTTATTAGAAAATTTTATTGTGGCTTGAAAGATGCATAGTTTAGGCAGAAGGTCTATGTCGCTGACAAATGCTGCCAAACCCTTTATCATAAGAACGCAAATGATTTCAGTTAGCCGGCCGTGTTATTATTAACTACAAATGAAAAATTTTGAAAGGCTGGGACATCCTTCTCACGAATAGGACATTTTTCCTTGAGTGGTGACATACTAAGCAGTTTCCCTAACTTTGGATATTGCTTTAATAACTACAAGCAGCAGTATTATGATCACTTACGACGGTTTTATCGCCAGCAACCATTTAGTAGAATTTTATCATGGGAACTGTGCTTCATCTACCTTGATGGAATGAAGATAGGTACGGCTTTGAGCTGACCGCCTTTAGACACAAAGACCGTCTTTTCTGCCGCCCCCCGGTGGCTGTAAGG
The DNA here is from genome assembly GCA_017140755.1 of Calonectria hongkongensis. Taxonomy (NCBI): domain Eukaryota; kingdom Fungi; phylum Ascomycota; class Sordariomycetes; order Hypocreales; family Nectriaceae; genus Calonectria; species Calonectria hongkongensis. The sequence continues at coordinate 1,836,901 of JAACJA010000003.1, read as the reverse complement.
GGCTGAGTCACTGTCCTCCAACTGTGAATTGCGCAGCCCATCAGACTCCACGACGAAGGCTTGACCAAGCCACATGACGCCCCTAGATATCTTACGTCATGTCGATCTTGGAGCTGAAAGAAAGCTCTCTCGCGCCGTTGTTTTTGATAACGCCGATGGTGGCTGCTAAAAGTGCAAAAAGAATCACATCAGTCTGCATCTAAGCCGTATTTATCAGAGTTTCTTTCGTCGCTCAAGCCAGCCTGAGGGCTTTTTAATCATTCATTACACAGCCTCATGGCAACCATAGGGCTCTGGACCTTGGCTTGTGTCTGCGACATGCAGCAGCCAACGAATCAACGACCACGTGACGGCACACGTTCACCGCAAGGTGCTCAGTTTCTTTGGGATATTGCAACCCAAAGCATCATCGCGTACCGTTCTCTGATCTCCGAACCCATCGAGCTTCCACCTCCATCAGGCAATTTCCATCCAACCTACCACTATCTTTCGTTACTCTATTGAGCCTAAGCGAGGTGGACATGATTCTCGACGCTGATTACGCTCCTTTAGATCATCGAAACGAAAGCCCGCCTTCATCCTCTCTCTCCTCTCGCTCGACCTTCGCCCGTACTGCATCGCCCCCCCAGCGTGTCCCTACACCATCCACCCTGCCTGAGATCTACTACTACCGTCTACTATGGAATGTCTCGTCTCCATTCAATCCAGTCGGTATCGAGGAGAAAGCTCTGGTTGACACCGGAAGCAAGAATTCTTTTATCTCTGTAGACCTCGCCCAACGAGCCGGCCTCGAGGTTCGCCCACTGGCCCAGCCAGTGGACTTTACACCAGTCTCTGGCTGCCGCTTCAAACCCATTGGATTTGTGATGGATGCGATCATCCAGTCCCCCGACCTGGGGGTCACCATTAGTCGACCAAATATCTATGTTCTCGAACAAAACAACATACACCTAATTCTTGGGTTCCATCTTATCCAAGAGTTCCAAATCACCAGAAAGATCAACAATGCTGTTGACAACCAGGTCCATCCCAAGAGGTTCTCCCAAATGGCACTTGATCCGCGGCTTGTAGCAACCATCATTGATGGTCGAAGTAAAGGTGAGTCAACGTGGAATGTGCGAACTTCCTTTTTGTCTAACCTCCAATAAGCCACAAAAGACGCCGAGCTAGCCGCTCAGAAGAGTCGAGAGAAGCAACAGCAGCCCATGTGGGTAAAATTCAACCCTGCAACCGCGACACCCTCATCCAGTCGAGGAACTGCCGTCGACCCGGTCTTCGAGGATGGAACTTCGTCTCTTACATCAGTCAGTACTACTGAAACAGAAGGAAGAGCCAAACAGAAGTCAACCCCTCCCAATTAAATCCGGCGAATAGATTTCAACACTTTTGGGCATCCAAGTTTCATGAGAATATGCCTCTATTATACATAAGTAATGAGATTAGGTGGCTGGCAAGGCCTGGCGTTGGACGTGTTTGGGGACGGGATATCAGCGATGGGCAATTCATTTCCTTTTCTTTTGAGTGTACTAGTTTCATATTTTTGTTTGATTTCTTTCCTTTTCGTTTCGCTCCCACTCTTACACTCCCTTTGCTGTTTGTGCTTGTCATAGGATATCGTGTTTGGGTGTTGGACCAGGGGAAGCTGAAATCTAGACTACATTGTTATTAATTATTATTAAGAAAACGAAAGGCATTTATCATCTACTTTTCATATCTGCTCTCTATAAAAGCTATGAAGTAATTCGAGTGTTCAGGCTCTAGTTCTACTACATACCCTCTGAGGGTGGTTGGCATGCAAAGTTCGTTCTTTCAGTCAAATGACAGAGGGTACCAAACTATTTTCTCACTCCCATCTGTGGCAGTTTCAATATGGAAATAATTTTGTTTCGATTCATCCCAGGTCCAGTAATCGTCAGGGAAAGGAATTTGTCCCCCGATTGATGGTAAAGAAGAAATTGTGGTCAAGCGATCGAGTGGCACATAGACCTCCTGGTCCATAGGTTCAGACGGAAGCTGGCCATGTGTGTCAAGAACAGACAAACCCTGCATCTCTGTGCTACTTTCTTCAGCGCGGTTATGAGCAGCCAGCGCCGCAAATGTTAAAGGTGATTTTTGGACTTCCGGACTAGAAAGAGTGGACTCTGCGATTCCGATGTTGCTGGCAACGGGAGAATCATTAGAGAGATTTTTGGGCTGCACGAATGGGGTATTGTTGTTGGCAGAGGAAGCAGAGCGCGAAGGGGAGTGTGGCAGAGACGCGAGGGTGGCTTTTCCTTGTCGTATTGAAGCTTTATTTGAGGTGCCTTTGGGCTGGTCACCATGCTGAGCACGGTAAGACTCAAAGAATTGTTCAACCCCCTCAAGGTTGATGTAATCAATATGCTCGTATGTATCCGACAAATTGGAACCCGCGTCATTGATGTGGTCGCATGTATTCTTGACCGCGTTTGGTTTCGCTTTGGGGCGAAGGGTTGGAATCCGTAGCCTGAGACTCGAATGTGTCTTATGGATCTTTTTACCCGGTGGAGTAGACTTATTTATCCTCGTACTTATTTCCTGTTCGAGCGGGCAGGGGTGGTGCAGTACGTCTCCGTTTGGATGAAGGACGATTTCTGCATCCTTGAATTTCTTAGGCATTCTTTTCGTAACAAGATGAACGCTTCGGAATCCATGCTTGGCATGTAAAAATCGCCATTGCAACACTATCTGTTTGCAGTCTGAAGTGATGTCGACATGTTGCTGCAACCATCGAGCGGAAACAAGGTTATCGTTCGCTTTCGGGTCGAAGACGGCGCCAATCGGTTTATTTTTGAACGAGCCATCGTTATTTGCGCGGGGTAAACCAGGGAAATCGGTACACTGGGCGACAAATTCGTGCTGCGGGTTACGAAAGATTAGCTCTTGCTCGTGTAGCTTGCAGGACGTCGTACTCACGAGGCCAACCTCATCATCTTTGCTCGTGGAAGATGATCCCCACAGCAGCTTGAACCATGAGGGGAGTAGCTGGTTCATGTCGCCGTTGTATTGGGGGGAACTAGGCTGGCCTTTGGAGATGGAAAGCCATTTCGAATAGGTGAGACCGCGGTGAGTAACATCACGTGATCGGGATCTGAACCAGATGCTTCGCGACTGGCCAGTCGGATGACATTGGAAATTGGTTGTAGTCTTCATTGGATGCATGTTCGAAGTAACCTCATTCCTTTAGCAGTCAGCTTGCAGCCCAATTCGTGGCGGCCTGATTCCTCCCTTGGTTTGTTTAAAGAGGATACAACATGCCAGCTCCCAAAATGCGGCTTTATTTTCTGCCACGGTCACCATGTCTAGTTCCCACAGCTCCGAATCCACGGGTCCAAGTTCGGAGAAGAGAAGGCCGCAGGGATATATCCAACTAGCTAATTTCATGGTGGAAACAGACCATCTTCTCATCAAACAGTATCGCGTTCTCGCTGCCAGGGATCTATTATATTTACAGGCAGAGCTCTCCCATCTGCAATACGAGTTTAATCAACAGGCAGTAGTGGATGCCAACGAATGTAACCAAAGAAGGTTATATGACCGTGAATGGACACACCTCGAGGACAGCATCAGACACGGCGGTGATGGTGCAATACAGTGGCAATTGGCTTTGAAGATTCGTACCAAGCTCCGGGAATACTGTAAGTCCACGATGGAGAGCAATGATGCAGTGGCCACTCACCTTTTTCATATTTATTAATGTGGCATATCATATTAAAGATTCAGCCTTGCAACAGTATCGCACAGTGGCATCCATCCCGCAACCTTCTAATCAGCAGCGGGAGATTGTGCACTCATACACTTACAGCCCATCCCTAGGAGGTGATCTCGAATTCCTTGGACGTGATCTTTTTAATTCTTCCCAATACCCATCAGTATACTCTGGACCAAATACATCTGATCTTCTTTTTCTGGGTTGTAATGCGGGAGAAGACGACTTGCTCTCCAACTTTCTAACTGGCCCTATGCTCAAGTTCTTTCATCGAATATGGAGATATACTAAGGTTAGTCACTAGATTATACCAACTAGGCGGCAGCCAACAAATAATCGTGGAATAGAAGCCATTGAGAACAGACGAGGAAAATCTTACCACAGCTCACGGATTTACTGAGTTGTACCAATATTCGCACGGCCGAGTTCGCCTCGTGGTGACCATTATAGGTTGCGGGGTGTCATCCATGACTCCTATGGCTGCAGTGATTGTCCTCTACTTAGTGCAGAGAATGATTATCAGACTGATACTCGTGTGTATCTTCAATATCATATTCTGTATCTTAATGTCTTTGGTCACCACGGCGAGGAGAGTCGAAATATTTGCAGCTGCAGCAGCGTTAGTAATTCTCAAAAAGGTTGTCAATCTCTCCATTAACTGGCCGACTAGTTTCTCGAGCGTACTTGTAGTCTTTATTGGTTCGGTGAATCAGGAAACTGATTCAGATAGATAATAGAACTATCATGATAAAGTGTTCACCTTCAGGCTACCAAGATAGTTACAGGATCTTGCCAAGGCACTGATCTTATGGTGTTCATTTGACATGCCTTAGAACCATCAATTGCTTTACTCATGTGAAGGCATTCAATGCCTATACTTCATTAAGGCTATTTCAATTTAGAGGGAGTAGCAAATTTAAAATAAACCCGAATATAAGAGCAATGTCAAATTGTTGGATTGTGAGAACGTTTGTGAAGTTCATCATGTGCAAGGATTCTCTGCTCCTAAAACTCTCCCCATCACCTCTAGCGCCGGCCGATGCACTCCCTGTGCTTCTTCGTAATTCCGTTGTGGTCAGAATATTTCTGCAAGGTTATTCATGCTCCAAAGATCAGATGCGGATGGCGCCTGAAAACCCTATTCGCGCTTATGCTTAGGTAGTATTAGAAAGCCGCTCACCATCACCAGGTTTCGGAACATGTCGTACCAGCTTCGCTCTGGAGCAGTTCGGAATTCGAAACAGTGCTATTAACTTCGAAATTTATTACACAAACACTAAAGGTATTGTTCCAGATATTTCATGCCAGTGTTTGTTATTTTCCCATGTGACACTTTGAACGCGTGGCATACATGCAGCAACTCCTACTTCAAAAGGCGATGATTGAAGTGATACACCAAGCCAGGCAAACTATTTCCCAGTCTCCGCAATATACTCACAGGTGCCCGCAATTGCAACTGTAAACCTGCTTCCTTCAATCTTTGTGCTTAGCTCACTTCCATTTGGTAGACTAGCTACTAATTTAGGCTCAGGTATAACTATCGACAAACAATAATCTAGTCTATATGACATACTTATGAGTAGCAAAATGATCTGCAGTATCACATACAGCATCAACAATCGCCTCTATTGCAATATTTTATGTAGTTTGCCATTGTAAGAAGATAAGAGGTGTGTTATCTAATCCAATAGACCAAAAGATCAACCAATTCTCGCACATTGTGCGGGAATTGCACCTCACATCAGTATATAAGGCACTTCCTTACAGCCATGTTTGTGAAGGATATTCCACAACAGTGAAAATCTGCACGTCACTGTTACACAACTAACGACAGAGCTACGAAGAGCATCGATTTCACCAGGGTAACTGAAAAGCGTCTCCAACAAGCCACATAGCAACAATCAGAGAGACAGTTCCAAGAGAACACAAAATACAGAATCCCTTCGAAGGAAAATTATTACTTGAATTCAGAACTGGTTTTGTTCAACTGCGTATTTAGGATAGAAACCTATCCCACTTATACAGTAGTCAGGAAGCTGTGGGAAGAGCCAACTATATGAACCAATCCGTTGGTAAATATCCAACAACTCTAAAATATCCGTCTATTTAGGTTCAAACACACAGAAGCTATATGCAGACAATATTGCCTATCTGGGAAGCTCCCAGTCATGAATGCATTCCAACTGACAAAGTCCGTGACTCCCCGCGAACCTCCAGTAAAATTGGTCGCAATTTTGATTTGCGAAAGCGCAGGAGATACGTGGAATATTATTCGTCTGAAATGTAACGGATTCTTTATGCTGAATGCTCTATCGTGATATTCATAGTTTCTTTTTATTCCTTTGAGGAAAGGAATAGCCCAACAAGGTCATATAACCTAAGGGCGGCCTATACAGACTTTCAGATCCTTTGGTACGAATACCCTCGTGCAAACCTTAAAGCCTATAGTAGATACAAGATAGAAACCTTAATAGAAATATCATACAAAAAGGGCTGCTTTTCCTACCAGCCAAGAATCCAACAAACCACACTCAAACACACACCCAAACGCACTTAAAAAAACGCTCAAACACACAACCAATCAAGATAGATATCCAACAATACATCATCTATAAGGGCGATATCCCTCCACAAACCAAATCAGCAGCTACATATATTCATCGACGAATTCAAGCCAATAACATCCAGCTTAACAAGGATGACCTGTAATATCTTCGCACACAACTCAGCCCCACAGTACGACAAGCACACGCAATAGACAATATAGTCCCTATAACCAGGATGCTAAATGCTCTATACTGTATTTAAGAGAGAAATTTACATATGTCACACTTATTTATTTCTAATCATCCAGTTCAAACTCCCACGAATTAAAATACCCTCTGCCAGCTAAAGGGCTCGAGACGACCCAACGAGAAGGAATCAGTTAGATAAACTCAAGTCGTAAGATAAACCCTGATCTGCAACCGACAATTATTGTTGAACCTCTAATGGAAAAGGTGTATTCCGCTTCTATATAATTATTGATGTATGGTCGATACTCTGAGGGAATCCACAAGGTTCTCTTATCTCCCTGCATGATCCACGAACCATCAAGATTAAAGGAATAGTCATGATAGTTGACTTGATAGCTGCGGTAATTCTGACCGACTTGTGCCTCACCAGGCATGACGTTCTCTAAGTAATGGATGCTCGAATTGATGAGTGATTTTTTACCATCATCAGGATCGAACTGAATATTAATATCACCGAGCTTACCTTGAAGGGCTATCAAATAGTGCTCATGCGTATTTAGCTCCCATATTTCGACACGGCCATTTACCGCGATAGCAATTCTATTACTACTCAGAGCAACAATGACCACAAGATTGGCATAGCCCGCGCCGTTGAAGGAATGGATGGCACGACCATCATGTAGATCCCATACTGTCACATGGCCCTCATAACGACGAACTTCTGCGAGTAGTTGTGAATCCCTCGATGTCTTAATGTGAGGCCATCCGCGGCGCAAGGGTAAGTTTTGGGTAATAGAACCATTCAAGATGCTATACACGCATATCCTGGTGCTTGTAGCCAGTGCAAGCTGTTAGCTATCGAATGTGAAAGCCATGTCTGATACCAGGTCTGATAACATAAAATCGAGATGCAGTCTTTCAGTTTGTGTAGCTAGGTGTAATACTTGGGTTGAGGTCAAGAATGCCAGTGCGACTAATTCGTCATCTCCTGAAAAGCAACAGTTGAACAGATCGTAAAATGTACCAACGCAACGCCAGTCTGAAGTGTCCCAGCATTGATCACCCGCCATCAGGCACCGGTCATTTGGTGAGATGGTAAGTTTTGTACCAGATGTCAGAGGAACAATATCTTTAATACAGTCCATTGTGCGTGTGCACCAAACTTTTATCGCGTCGTCTGAAATTGACGCAAACCACTGCCCATCGTTTGAAAACATAATATTCTTAATATGCTTTTTATGATACTCGCCTTCCTTTGCATTTTGGACTGTTGCCAGGTCCCAGATCTTAATGGTGCCATCGTTCGAAGCCGAGGCGAGTAATTGCTTGTCTTGAGCAAATACTAATGAGGCTACCCAGTTACCATGGCCTTTCAAGGTTTTCATGCATTTCGCATCATTATCCCAAATTTCAATGGTCATGTCTTCGGAGCCTGATGCAATACGACCACGGTCTAAAAATACGACTGACAAGACAAGGTCAGTGTGGCCTTCCAGGGATTCAACAACCTTCTTTTTTGTTTCCAAGGTATACTTTTTAACGCGCGCGAGATGCCTGACCTTGATTTCGATGAAGAGCTCCACCGCTTTAGAGATCAAGTCTTGATTGAGCTCAAGAGATACCTTGATCTTGTCGGCATCTTGTAATTGTTCTTCAATCGTTGGCCAATTGCGGCTCGATACTATCCATTTGGCGGGAAAGGACTGAGAAAGATTTGCGACAATACGGATAAGTTCATCGCCATCAGAACACTCATCCAAAGCATCTACAATCAAGATTGCATCTTTCAAGCATGGTTCGCGAAGCATATTTCCAAGAATCTTCTCCAAGGCGGTCAAGGCACAAATATCCTCAAAGACTTTCTTGCCCTCCTTGTCATACCTTTCGCGACTGTATGATAACAGATGCGGCTGCTTTTCGCAGAAGAGCCATATAAGGCTTCTGAGCACTGCCTTTGTGCTTCTATATTCGTTGTCTTCTGTAGCTTGACAAAAGTAATATGACACCGGGTTAGATGTCGCCTTCGCCAATTCGTCGATAATACCACACAGCAGCATTGTCTTGCCTTTTCCGGGATCTCCTTTGATCCATAATAATCGACATTCTGAATCACTCTTGAATTTGCGAAAGTCTTGATTGTCAAGAATCCAGCGATAGGCATCACTTAATAGGCCCCCTTTGGTCTTTTCAATGGTCTCTTTGTGCGTCTTTGGGTTGATTACATGCAAGTCTTTGAGGCAAGCTTTATCTTTCTCATCCAAGTAAATCTCACGCATCTCTTTGATTTGATCCCGAACGGCTGCGACGACGAGATCCCAATCCTTCCGAACCTTGTTCTTAAATGTTGTCCATAAATTCTCCTCAGGTTCACATTCGTTTGGTAACGTCGATAACGCCTTCAAGAGTGAATCAACCGAAATCGTTTTCCCGAATGAGGCACTTTTCTTCAGTTTAGATGTTGTCTCATTATGTATATCGCCGGATACGGTAACAGGCGTCCTCTCGGTTAGTGCATCCAACCTTCGCTCTGATGGGTCATCTTCAGACGAGGCAGCTACCATCCTCATCGTATCACGTAGCTGCGAGTCTTTTGAACGCACTGCTACATCGGTTGATTTGTCTTGCATATATAAAAGACAAATGGAATAACACAGGGAAATTCCATGAGAGAGATCTATTATTATTTCATCTTTTCGAGAAAGGCTCCCTGCTGACTTTTTGTAAAGTAATGGATGGGCAAGCTTATTGTATAAACTCTCTGGTAAGCTTGTGAGTTGAATTTCAAACATGAAATTATCACCTGCTTGAGCAGCGTCTGCCGCAGGTGGAACACTGACATGGTGGTTGCAGCTCTTGTAGGCGCCAAACCACACATTCCAAAATTCGCCCACTTTTCGGTCTTTGTAAAAGATATTCGGTTCTGTTCTCTTTTAGAAGTCGTCTCTAACAAATGTGTCCACTCGCTCCAAATCAGATGGGTAGTCGACTATGATGCGGATGCCTGCAAGATCATGCACATCCTCGAATATTTCTTCCAAGGTTCCATATCCGCGTTTTTGGGTGTCAATGCGATGCTTTTCTCGACGATCCAGACTCTTCCCAATTGAATCTTTGGCTTTCGCTCTTCCCTCTACCTTGGCAGGAATGGTATTCTCACTGAGATACTTATCGCAATACGCAATTAATGCTTGCACTATCGAAAGATATTCCTCTTCCACCTGCGGCCAAATGATCTCAATGAAATGAGTCTTCAGAGAGCCTTGTGGCGCATTCGAAATTATGTTACTTATTTTCTCATCCAGCAAGCCTTGTCGGAGGCTCAAGTCGGCCATCAAGTTTGGTGTTTGGGCATCCATAATGCCAAACAAGAGGTCTTCGACCTTTATGGACAAGCACAAAGAGTAAATTTGAGAAGTGACAGATAAATACAATATTTCGAAAACGACGTGAGCGTCAGACAAGACAGATGGCCAGGGTGGTTGTGGTGGCGCGCACAAGGAACCACATTGAAGAATAGGCAGTTGGGTCGTTGGAAATGAGGAGATCAGAGTGAAAAACCCCTCACAAGTCTTTGTCTTAGTCAGACGTCCTTTGCCCTGAGTGGCTAGAATATGCAGCAATGTGCAGATGTGTTGAGGCTGCATGGCGTACAAGGCAGCCAATTATATTGCCAAAATTTTACTGGGGGATTTTCAAGTAAAAAGATCTTATAACAGCAGTGAAAATTAGCAAATAAAAAATAGGCCCAACTATTTCCAATTAATAAGAATAATATCTCAATGCTCATTGGTTAATGGATGCCACCTATACATAATTTTGACAGGGCCAGTATTTACGCAGCGAACCACATTTGACCATCAATTCAAGATTTGATTGAGTATACAGCCATTATAGGCAACAGAATTGGTTACTTGTATAAATTTGTGCCGCTAGTAATTTATGTACATAGAGCTAGAGAGGAAGAGAGGCAACCAGATAAGGAGATAGTGGTGGATATGGTATAGGCGTTATCCCTTTCTAACCCTTAGTCTATAAGAGTAATGGTTCTAGTAGTTCCGGAGCCAAATATTAAAGACTCCTCGGTATTTTGCCTCTTGAACTCTACTACATCGTACTCAAAAAGACCCGCATAGTCGTCGGCCTTTAGCAGTAGCAGTAGGGCACACCGCTGGCGTCGTTGCGGCAGGCCTGGCTGCCGTCGTCGCAGCTTCCGCCACGGCCACAGAGAGAGCTGACAACCCACTCGCCGTTGGAGTCGCACACACCAATCTCCTGGGTGCCGAGACAAGAGTAGGTGCCAGGGGTGCAAGCTGCCAGAGCGGTGCTGGCAGCGGCAAGGACGATGGCGAGGGAGAACTGCATGTTGGCGAAGGACTGTGAGGCTCAATGTTAGTCTGAGGGAGAAAAGGCCCAGGGGATACAAAAATGGATGCTGACTTTTTTGTTGGTTTTCAAAGTGTGAAAGAGAGTTTGACTTGTTGATACTGCAGATTCCTTCTCTCAACTATGAGATAGAATAGCTTCTTTATACTTTGCTCTGGTCTACGGCCATTTCCTAATACAGACATCGCCGTTGCTATAACGGTGCTTTGCCCCAGACAACGGGCGGTGCGTTGTCGATCCTTCCGTATTCACTCATGTTGCACGATGTGTCGATGCGGCGGCTTCTCGAGAGTTTTTCCTCAAAGAGTCAGCCCCCCTTTTTTCGATGGAACCCAGAAGTACACGACGTTGTAGCCCCCAATGCAACAGGGGCCGCTTTTATTTTGGGGCGACCCACGTCACAGGCACCGTACAAGTGGTCAGCTTAGTAGTTTACATCCGGGGCAAAGCCGAAAGCGAGCACCAGAGCAGAATGCACGGTCAAATGTAACATGAGATGGCCAAGACGGAAAGGAGCGGCTCGGAACGTGTCTCTGCGTGCGCAGGGGGGCTACTCCGCCCTGGGCTGAGCAAGAGTGAGCTTGGTGAGATCGAATATGCTGGATCTTGTTTTCAAGAGCAAAACTACTCTTCGAGGTTGACAATACAATGCCATGGGGCCATTTGTCTCTCTCTGAGGAATTCAGCAAGGATTTCCGACCTTTCGCAGCAAGGTGATCCGTGTCCGAGCCGACAGCTCCGGCACGTTCGCTCCGGCATGTTCGCTTGCGACCTGGGCGACGACCCGGCAATCGGCAACCGCATCGAAGTCAACCTCCACTTGTATGGAGCCGGACCGTCGCTCAGGCACAAGGGTCGCTGCACGGCGACGGCATCTTCAAAATTAGCAGCCCGGCCAGCTACAATGGCAGGGATGTGTACTAGTCCAATTCGCATTTTAAAGGCAACCTAAGATTTTTTTTACATTTGAATGGGTATATTTTTAAACTTATTAATGCCATCCTGTCATCCTGTCATTACGAGCAGGGCGATATTGAATGGTAAAAGCAAAGCTTTGGTTGCCGTGTATTGTATTTGACTTTGATTGGCCTGGGGCGGTCAGCGGGTCTAGGGTAGGAAATGGCTGGATTATTCCGAAGGAGCTGCTTGGTCCTCCTGGTATGTTATTTTGCAAGTATTATTCAGTAATTACAATTGTTTGTAACACTAATTCACAAACTTTTTTTTAGTCTATTTTTTGCAGTGGGGTGGCGAAGCAGCTCGTGTAAGTGTCCGGTTCGAGACTTTCTTCTGTTCCGCGTACCCGAACATTGTATCCACCAAAGAGTGAGCTGGCGGACAGGACGCAATGACTGCTGACATAATCCTTCAGAACTTGAGAATGCTGCGCGGTAATTGGTTACTTCTTTTTGCCGGGTTCACCGCCTTTTACTCGGACAAATAGTAAAGGCGGGACCCATGGCAAGCTAGCACGCATTTGGAATCGCTGTCAACTTGCAAATTTGATTACTCATCTGGACCAATCATCTAGCGTTAAATAGCTGTCTGTATTTCGGGACAGAGAAAAACCATCCTAGCCATGATGCACCCACAGAAACAGTTTGCGGTCACCCTTTTTTCCAGCCTTATTACTTTTCGGCTCATGGTTGGATGACACCTTACCTGTTTCCATATCAAGTTAGATCGTGGTACATATGTGATGGCCTTGGTCATGTGTGATGGATCCTTCCAGCCACTCTTCTGCAAGGGGCCGTAGACCCCGCCCCATTTCCCCAGAAAGCGGCTGATGCCCTTATCTGGGACCTGGCGAATCATGATATCTTCCGGCCAACAGACTTGTGACAGTTGAGAACTACTGCGCTCCTGGGAGAGTGTGTGTCATTTCCCGGACATTCCGCCTATCTTTCCCCGCACTTTCATTAGCTAAACCCAATGTGATGTTGCCGATACCTACTGCTGTCGCTAGATGAAAACTTCCTCCCCAATGCACCCCCTAATTTGATCAGCAATGGAGTATGCCCAGAAGGTCCTTCAGGCCGAATACAGTAGACCTAATTTGACTGGATCCTGCTGGACATGTTTATCACAAAATCTGTGTTGCTCTCAAGAGCTTCCAGGTACGCTTGTCTCCACCGACCCAACACTCAAGACATCCCTTAAGCGGAACTGTCATCATGTAATTCCCTATTGGTTGATGCTTGCGCTTGAAACTAACATGAAAAGAATGTAACACCTGCCTCCAGTCTGGGGTGAAATGCGCGGGATATACCAGTCAACCTCAGTGGCCGAAGATCAAGCGCTCCAGACGCCAATTGTCTACCGCTTGTAGGAACGATAGCAAGAGCCAATGCTCGGATAAATCTAGGGAAAAAGGCCCTGCCAATGTATATGCAAAGGGTAACCTGGTTCACCTCACTGGTTTTATGCTATGCTGACTTCTTTGTTAGCAAGACTCCCATTATCTTCACTATCCGCCTTCGGTGTTCCTGATCATGAAAGACGTCTGATTCAGCATTATGCAAGTACGTCTCATACAATGCCAACAACATGACTAAGCTAAACAAAAGTCTGAACAGAAAATGTGGCAAGGATTGCCCTAGCCATAGATTATCAGGAAAATGTATACCGTTCCTTCATACCCATGGCCTTATCCGACCAAGCTCTTCTGTACTCAATCCTGGCTGTGTCGGCTGCTCACCTTAGCAGATGGGAGGGTAGAGTTGATAATTCTTGGTCATCCTATATGAGAAAAGCGCTCATTGAAATGGAAAAAAGACTTCAAGACCCAGAATTGGCCTCATCCGAGTCTACATTAGCCACCATACTCTGTCTTATATCCATAGAGGTAGGAGTGCACCCTACAGCTTCAACCTGTCACCTTTATTAATGTGGAATGTAGGTCGGCAACGGCTCAAATAACTGGAAGCATCACTACGCTGGACTTGAGGGTTGGCTTCGATCAAAGGCTGACACAAGCCAACTAGATCCCTTCTTAAAGTCGTGGATATTCATGGCGGGATTCCATGCTACGATGGTGTTTGGCCAAAAGCCCGCGGGGATTATTAATCAATGGCTTGAGGCTGCTGGAAACCACACCGAGGGATCTTCTCAACAAGTAGTAGATCCCTTCTTGGGCCACTCAGTGAAGTTGCCTAAACTTTTGGTATGTGACCGACATATTTTAATTGAAATTGCTGGTCATCTGGCTAACTGATATCTATGTGCAGCTAAAAGTCGCTTTATTACAAAGCGCTCGGGTTCGCTCAAATTTCAGTGATACAGAGTTCCAATACCAAGTTGCGCTGCTGCAACAAGAGATTGCTGCTTGTGAGATCGATGTGCGAAAGCCCATACAGCTGGCCAGTTCCTGTCAAACAGACAACTTCTTTCCTCCCGCAGATACATCTATTGCTCAAAATGACCTCTGGCGACGGACTGGAGCTACCGCCGAAATCTTCCGCCATGCCGCTCACATTTACACGCATAGGATATCCACCCCCTCAACCCAAGCCTTGCCGATGGAGATTCAGAAATCAGTTGATAGCATTCTGGATCTGTTGGCCCTTGTACCCGACATTCGTGGCCCCGGAGCAAACCTTGCTTGGCCTCTTTTTGTAGTCGGACTGGAATTAAAATCCCCACCACTTCGGCACGTAATTTTAGACAGGTGGCAGGGCTTGCATTTGCTTGGCATGAAATCTACACACGGGGCTGAGCGGGTATTGCTAGAAACTTGGAGACGCTGTGATAGCGCTAAAGTAGGGAGCGGGGTAATGAGCCCTTGGCGAGAGGTCATGCAGTCACTGGGAGAAGAACAGATGGTGGCATAAGTAGGCGGGCAAGGATAGCAGTGTATTATGATATATTAACCAAGCTGTCATTATTCACTTAGCCTCGCTGAATGGAGCCTCTAATCGTATTCTAAATAATTTTATTCATGTATAAAGAGATTGCTGGTGCATTGATCCAGCTGGCGGGCAATCTCGTCGAGAGTTTGATCCAAGGATCTATTGTTTCCCCTTGTGGTGTAGTGACGCCTGGGCGGAAAAATGTCTCATTGGTTTCCTTGAGCTCCACCATGTCGCGCTCGAGATGCACAACACTACACACGCAACAACCTCTCATCACGTATCCAGGGGACTTCAGGTAATCTCATGGGGTAAATTTCTAAATTCTTGGTGTTTCCGATACTTCATTCACCTATAGATGCTCGCTTCTATGCAAAGTAACAGAGCAGTCAGTGCGGCTCTCAGACGCAAGATCACGATAGCCTGTGAAGCATGTCGTAAGCGAAAAGTATTGCGCTCCCAATACATCCCGTTTGAATCAAAGGCCTCTAATACATGAAATTTTGAGTAGGCCAAATGCTCAGGTACCGTGCCCTGTACGCTTTGTCTGAAGCACAATTTGCCATGTCGCTACGAAACAAATCGACGGAAACGAGGCCCAAGAGTACGTCTAGTAGACGACGGAAGCTCTGTAAATGATGCTACCCTGGTGGTCCCGAGTCTGTCTCCACAGCGGGATGCTGTTGCTCAAGGTGTTGATTACTCACCGTCACCGCCACCATCACCACCCGCAGATTCTGCTGAGTCTGCCGTCGCCTATAATCTAACAGTGAGAAAAAGGCTGAAGCAAATATTTGATAAGCCTGATTACCAGTAAGATTTGCTTGAAAGAAATGAAAGTTTGTGCTAACACGTATAACAGGTTAGATGGGCTGTCTCACGGGGTTGTTTGCCATTTACTCGAGATATTTTTTACCGTTGTGAATCACCAGCAACTTCCAATCCTTCCTCCAGATTGTGGACTGGACTGGATATTGGAACCGGACTGCCCACCATTTTTAATAGCATCTTTATGCTTGATCAGTGTCAGATATTCTGCTCATAAATCTCTATCTGACGAAAAGCAGGTAGCACTAGAGCAACGAATTGCGTCAAAATGTCGGCTAATGCTTATGGAAACTGCTATCACCACGCGGAAGCTTGACCGCATGATTGCCTTGTATGTTTTGGCACAACATGAAATGAGTAATGGGAATGGTGCCCAGGCGTGGAGTGACATTGGTGAGATTAATATCTAGCACCTTTTAAGAGATACGACTAACATGGCAGGTCTTGCACAATCTTTGATCCCTTTGACTTCAAAAATTGATATGGATTCTCTTTTCATAAAAATGTTTGACACGGCGCAATGTTTTCTCCTGTGGTGTTTGGTAGGATTTGGGTTTGCAAATCCTGCCTTGCTACCATCACTTTCGGTATTTGCCGACAATCTCTATAAGACTACCCAGAGCGATTCTTCAAAAGGATCCAATATGGACGAAGCTACTATGTTATTACTAAACTTTGTGGAACATGCCACACAGAAGTCCCAAGGAGATAACAGCACTTATCCATGGAAGCCGGGCTCAAGATTCTCCAGACTGCGGCTCAAGTTGGACCAATTTTCTATCACTATTACGGAAAACCTTGATTTAGACCCCGAAATGCTCAATTCTACCATGCAAGATCGATCGGTATTGGCCACTGAAGTCATCATGTCATTGATTCGGGACTGCTGCAGCATATTGCTAAATCGAGACTTTTTGCCGCCGTCAGCGCAATTTTCACAAGTTGATGAGAACAACCAAATCGACTCCCGCTCAATAGCAATGTTTTTTGCAAGTCGGATTAACGAATGCCAAGCCAGTGCGGAGAGTATATATGAGCTATGTACATTTCTCATCGCAAACCGTTTATTTATTTTGGTATTTGAGATACACCCTCGATATTTATTTAAAGGCGTGGCGCTGACCTATATCAATACAGCCACCATTCTTAGGTTATTGCTGCTTTCAAGCTGCGCTGGTCTTTCTGAACGAGCTCGAGCGTTGTAGGGATGGAGATCAACGGAAAGACCTCATCCACAAGATCCAGATGGTTGTTATGATGCTCGAGGCACTGAAGAGGCACTACCAGCCAACTACTCTGTGGGCAAGTAAAGTATCAAATTCTATCGTTCTGTCTAACAGAAATCTAGGTAGACACACTGATCCGGATAAGTGCTTTGGTAAAAACACAGACGTCCATCCCCCCCGCGGGAGAACCAATGGGTGCCGGCTTCTTTTCACGTTTCAAGGATATTCAAGAGCCGCCTCTCATCACAATGGAGCCGATAAAGAGGGCCGAGCAGAAAAAGAGGACTTTATCTACTGCTAGACCACCTCTTGCCAATGATGAAAATGAAACCACTGCGTCGCCATGGGTTGATAATTATCGCGAGCGGCTAATGGAGCAAATGGCTGCTCTCCCGAATGGGACGGGAGAATTAAGAGAACTCGGTAAGATAAGAATTCAACTAGGCTACCCTCGTTGCACTTGTTCATTCCGTTTCACTATACTCTTCACCCTCGACTTATCCAGTAATTTATCGGTGCTGACTTGCTTACTAAATGTAGATTACACAATAAGTCCAGTTGCTAGTCCTGATGTCACGCAGGTTAGCCAGACTGGAGCTAGTCGAAGTATTCAAAGGGAAAGAGACCAAAATGCTCTCACAAACGTTTTAGATGACGGAGCATTAAATCCTGTAGGCTCTCGTGGTTTTGAGGACATAACCTCAGCGCAAATCATGCACCCACTATACACATCCAATGTCACGAGCACTACAGAAACAAACCCACCAAACCCCGCGATAAACGATAATATATTGAGCGGGCTGCTGGATGACCCTATTCAGTTCTCAGGCTTCGAAATTCCAGATGAAGATCTATCCGAATGCTTTACACTTGGTCAAACCATGTTGGGTTCCTTTGCCATTGACTGGGATCAATTGATAGATTATTCATTGGGAACCCTTGATAGTGAGGTGACTAATGGTGAGCAATGACTGAGTCAAGGTGCGTCGGATAGGAAGAACACCCAGGATTGAGATTTCACATGGTAGACTCAGAAGCTCCCAACTTTAATCTAAATTTAACCATGGTATTGTCAGCATGCAACCGACTATTCTGTGGCAGGTACAGCTACCTCCCTTACCCAGTCAGCAAGAGTGTGGAACTTGACGCCAAGATTTACAGTTGCAGGGTCTGGCAGAGGGATATCTGTGAGAACACCCCATTCATTTTCGTATCCGTATAGCTCATCCAAGTCCTGAATACCAGTTGTTGATGGGGTTATCAGTTGGACCTCGGAGTTCGTTTGCTTGCGGATCTCTGCTACCACATCTGACATGCAGTGGTGATCAAACGCAGCCCATAGAGTGCTGCCAAGTAGTGCTGGATTCTTCCGCCAATTTGCTAAAATTGCGCCCACGACGCGTCCAAGATCCTTCTCTACCCAAATCATCCCCTGTTTAGCCTCTGGTTTTAACATTGGCTGAGTTATTTCAATTTTACCATCTGGCGATTTGGATAGGCCCCCATGGACCATGCCGTTTAGGTAGGTAGTTCCCCAATTGTCCAAGTAGAATCCAACATTGAGGTTGACATGCGGAACATTGCGATATTTCAAGTATTGCGAAATGGTATTTTTGTTCTCGACGAGGTGGTTGCTCTTGTATTTGCCCCCTGACCGAATTAGAGCGCTCGGAACACCCGACCAAATAACAAGCTCTACTCCGGCATCAAGTGCAACATCTGCTAAAGCGCAACCTTGACGGACTTCACTGAGGGGATCATTTTGAACCTCGGAGTCATAGAAGTTCGTGATTGCAAAAACGGCTTCTGACCCTTTCATAACTTCATAAAGAGTCTCTGTCTGGGTCATATCGGCCACAGCAATTTTTACATTGGGGAGCTTGGCGAGAGCTTTTGCTGGAGTACTGGACGCATTGCGAGTAACAGCTCTAATTGAGTATTTACCGAGTGATGAGAGATGGCGGACGACCTATGCATATGTATTAGTGAAAGCCTTGTCTGCGAGTGTTCAGGAGCACATACCGAACCGCCCTGTAGGCCAGTCGATCCAAATACAGTAATCACACGAGTCATGGCGCTGGAAATAAATGTTACGGTATTTTAGGCAAGAATTGAATGTTTTAATCGCCTGACTGTGGATGGAATATTTTTTACATTTTTAAAGCAGCTTGTAAAACACGATAAGAGGACAAATTCCAATTCAGATCCTACTAGGTTCATTTGTAAGCCCACCGATTGACTCCCATGAATAAACGCACTGACCAAGGGCGGAATCCGTGACGGAATATTGCATGATTGGCTATGTACCTACTATCTTGCCCCTGACAAATCAAGTGTGATATCAATTTGGATGTTTTGTCCGCCTGCCAGCAAACATTGCAGTTATAATGCGTACTGAGACATTGGCGTGATGGTTATTATATGGGGTCATCTGACTTTGAAGAGTCAAACGAGATATTCAACTCTTCATAACCGACAAATTACCAAAGATTCATACAATGCCCTCCATCGCCCCTCTTCAAGTTATTGTTGTCGGAGCTGGCTTTGGTGGTTTGACTGCTGCGATTGAATGCCAAAGACGCAACTGTGAAGTAACGCTTGTCGAAAAGTACCGAAACTCGAGCGACTATGGGGACATTATTGACTTCTATGCCAATGCTGGCCGGATCATCATCGGCTGGGATGACGGAAAAGTCGCAGATGAACTCTTGGAAATCTGTATTACTAAAGCAAAGCATATGAGATTGCTGAAAGCGAATGGAGATCATTTGCATTTAGACCCCTGGTATCACGAAGAATCTCATGAAAGATTGCAGTTCGCTGGCCAGAGAGGTAAAATGTGGCAGATACTTCAACGATACGCTGAAAGGTTGGGTGTGAAGATGAAATTTGGAGTAGGGGTGGAGGATTACTATGAGACTGACAATCGCGCTGGTGTTATATTGGCTGATGGGGGGAAAGTTGAGGGTGACTGCGTTATTGCAGCCGATGGACCAAAGAGCCTTGCTCGCCAAAAGGTTTTGGGTCTCAAAGATGAGAAGACGAACAGCGGCTTTGCAATTTTTCGAGCATACTTCCCCATCACCGAAGCTGTCAAGAGTCACCCACTCTTGCAAGAGTACCTCAACGAAGAGGAAGATATCATCAATATCTGGATTTCCAAGAACAGTCACATGTTGGCTTACTCGTGGAACGAAGGACAGCAATTTGCATGGGTCCTGACACACCCTGTAAGTCGCAACATGCAATAATGTTGACCACTAACGCATTTTCTAATATCTGAATGGCAGGATGATGACGATATTGCTGAATCCTGGTCTTCTAAAGCTAAAAAAGAAGATGTGAAAAGCTTCTTGGAAGAATATCACCCTCAATGCCATGCGATCTTGGATGTAACTCCACCAGAAAATCTTATCGACTATAAGCTAGTGTGGAGAGACGAGTTGAAAACTTGGCTGAGCCCCAAGTCACGAATTGTTCTGATTGGAGATGCTGCTCATTGCCATCTACCAACATCAGGACAAGGCGGATCTCAGGCAATGGAGGACGGTGCCGTCGCTGCCGTGTGCCTTCAACTCGCCAAGGGAAATGTACCGCTTGCGTTGCGTGTAATGGAAAGAATCCGCTTCAACAGGTCACACGTGACCCACCAAGCAGGCTCAGCGATTCGTGAACTGTGGCACGGCGACAACTGGGATGTTTTGGATGCAGATCCAGAAAAGGTGTCACAAGCTCGTGGAGATTGGGTTTTGGATTTTGACTGTATTAAGGATGCAGAGCACCATTTTGAGTGCATCGCTGAGGATATCAAGTCTGGAAAACCGGGCACGATTGAAGAACTCTCAGTACCAGCAGGAGGTACCTACGATGCCTTGCTGTAATCGAAGAAATATCAGTATTAGTCAATTTATAAACTGTTACCAACTAAGTGCTTTCATTGCAATGCTAATTCTAAAAGCCATATTTATTACTGCCCTAACACGTATCGTGGGTGATGCACTGTTCTCATATTCAAGACAGGTTTCCTAATTCGTATGACTTGTATGAATTCTAATTGTAGTATGAGCATGAATAGGCAATATATCATGAATGTTACTTAATGAAACATGAAATCTTTTCCCACTGGCAACGGTACTATCCTAATTGTAGAATGCTGCCAAGATCTTCACGATCCAATATCACGACAAGGCTACTCTATCATCGAGAATTTAGTGTAAAAAGTGTCCACCATCAATTTCAAATTAATCCGGCTGAGTTAACCCGCTATGTCCGATAACCTGGTCGAAATTTATCCCACAAGTGCACTCATAAGCATGGAAGTGCTTGAGACCGTCCAAAAGTCCGGTGATTTGTGCTGAGTGACGGATAAATGCTCAAATGGTTGATGCGCCATAGCGTGGAATGAGACCCTGACAAAATAAAATTTTGATTACATCATCGCATAGGTCTGGTTGTATTAACTCTGTATTTTGGAACAAATCAGGCGTAAGAATGTCGTAAAGTGATGAGGGATCTTTGTTTTTTGATCTTTCGCCTGAGCCAATATTGAAGCTACCGGTACTTGAGACACAATGAACCTTCTATCCAGCATTTTACACGTCGCCAACGCCTTCAATATTTGGCAAATTGGCCTTTTGATCGTGTTTATTCGTATGGTATGGAACCGTTATGGTTCTGGTCTATCCCGGGTTCCTGGCCCTTTTCTACAATCCATCACGCAGCTTATACGTGTTTATCATATTTGGACACAACGTGGCCAGGAATACGACTTAGCCTTGCATAAAAAGTATGGAAAGGTGGTGCGAATTGGTCCACGGTTGATCTCTGTTGCCGATCCAGATGATATTAATACAATTTATGGTGTAACATCCAAATTCTACAAGGTATGATGAATCATCAGTTCTCTAGTATGTTGTGTGCAAACTTACATGAGCATTTTTAGTCATCGTTTTATGATCCTTCAACACCATATGATGAGGAGGGCATTGTGCCCGATCCGTTCATTCTCAAAGACAAGGCTATGCATTCTCGCATGAAACGCAATTCATCCAATGCGTACTCGATGAGCTCACTTATTCAACTTGAGCCGTATTTCGATGAGATATCCACTAGGCTCTTTCAACTTCTAGACCAAGAAGCCATTAAGCCAGGGAACATAATTGATATAGGGGATTATCTTCATCGGTTTGCCATGGATGCTGTCTTTATGCTCACATTTGGACAAACGATGCAATTTTTGGAAAGAGGAGATGAGAAGAAGGTCTTGGCCGCTTTCGACATTATTATGCCATACATGTCGACTGTACGTCATGTCGAGCTAATCATATTATAATAACTGGCTGACACATTTTAGGTTGGACAAATACCATGGGCAGACAAGTTCCTAGCAGGAAACCCGTATGGAGCAAAGCTGATTCTTGGAAATATGACCTTTGCAGAAGGATTAATGGATATCGCAAACTTGCAGGTAACTGCGTTTAAGCAAGATTTGGAAATGCGTCCTACAGAAGAGCCTTGCACATTCGTGCAACGTCTGCTCCTCAACCAAATGACAAACCCTAAGTCTTTGACTGATAGGGAAATTGTCACGCACGCGTTAGGCAATATCACGGCGGGCAGTGATACGACTTCTACCACCATGCGCACCATTATCTATTACTGCCTGAAAAATCCAGACTCCTATAGGAAGCTTTGCGAGGAGGTAAGGGCTCATTGCACGTTCCCAGTGACGTTCGCGGGCGCCAAGGACCTGCCGTACCTCGACGCCGTCATCAAGGAAGCGTTGCGAATACACCCACCAATGGCCATAATGCTGGGAAGGACCGTCCCAGCGGGAGGAGCATCCATTGGAGGGTACTATATGCCGGAAGGTACCGAAGTCGGCGTGAATGCCTGGATACTTCATCGAGATGCCGACGTATTTCCTAATCCTGAATCTTGGAAACCCGAGAGATGGTTAACAGACGATGCGGATCATTTATCGCGAATGAAAAAGTCATTTTTCGCATTTGGTGCGGGACAGCACATTTGCAGTGGCAGGCATATCAGCACCATGGAAATCACCAAGTTCATTCCGTCATTGTTGCTCAAGTATGATTTATCATTAGCGTATCCTGATCGTACATGGACGTATAAGTCTACAATGTTGGCCATTCAGAAAGATTTATATGTCAGATTAGCAAGACGCGATGTATTTTAGATAGGAATGCTCATTGAGTCAGTATCTCATTTTTTGTTTAATTAAAGAAAAGTACGCGCAGTTCAATTCGTAAGCGGTCATCATGTGTTGGGTCATTATGGGCTCATCTCGATACTCAAGTTCAGGTTTCCATACATCTGCATCTCCAGCAACGACACTCACACATTTTTCGCCACCTAAATTAGTCCTGCAATAATCCGGAGTGGAAAGAAAGCCTGGATTCCGATGCATTGCAGGGTTGAGGCACAACCAGGGCCAGTGGCACACTAAATATAAATAAGCGATGCAGCTGACTTGGTGATAAAGAATAGAAATGTGCGGCGTCGTTGAAAAACAGGGGGCAGTAGATGTTTTCCGCCGATTCATTGACGATAAAAAGCGATATCTACAGATATCAAGGGCTTAAATCACCGAGGACACTCGAATGCATCATGTTCATGGTAACTAGTTACAGGTTAACTCTGGACTGATGCGCTATCTAGGGTCACGGGGATAGTTCGAGACCAAAATGCGGGGGTGGGTCTTATCACAAGACGACTCCAAATTGGGGCTGTCGGATTAATTTCTTGATAGGAACCATCGCATTTGTGCGAATGTCCGGAAGTCAACTGAGACGCTAATCAACGCTAAAGTCACCTCGCGCCAAACTCTTCAAGTGCGCAGCGTGGACGGGAGTTTTGCTCCTCATTGCAAAAAGAAGACGTGGATCATTTAAGCCACAACTCCGCCCAATACTCGGTTTTTAGGCCCAAAAGCCATTAACTGGTTTCTGAATCTGAGTGCACTTCGAGGATTCACTTAGGCTTCTTTAAAATGACCACAAAAAAGTCCCATGAGGGCGTAGATCGTGAGCATCACCCGCGCCCTTGCATATCATTATCCAGTACACTGACCAATCGTGTAGGTCCTGATATGACTGACACTACGGACCGCTCTATACATGCTGGAGACACTGAATTAATAGTTCTCGATTCAGAGCCGACTCATTTCAGGAAGGAGCTGGGTTGGCTCTCCATTGTTGCAGCAGCGTTTGATTGCATGGCAACATGGAACACTTTTCCATCCACATTGCTGGTGTCCTTTGTCTATGGGGGACCCGCTGCTACAGTATGGGGTATTATTGCTGTTGGGCTGATCTATATCCCCATTGCGATCACACTTTGCGAGCTTGTCTCCGCTTATCCCAGTGTTGGTGGGCAATATCATTGGGCTGGAGTTCTTTCTCCTCCAAAATATCGGCGCATAATCGTAAGCAAGAACCACCTTAACCTCTCGTTCCTACTAACGAACCATTAAAATAGAGCTACATATGTGGGAGTATTAGCTGGTTTTCATGGGTAAGTTTGACAGCTGCTGGTGCAGGCGCACTGGGAAACTTTTCTGTTGCTTTGATTGCCTGGTACGACCCCAACTACGTGTCCAAGAAATACCAAGTCTTCCTCTTTTATCAGTTCAGCAATGTGTTCAGTTTCTTGGTGAACGCATTTGCAAGCGCTGCTTTATCCAAAATTTATAAGGCTAGCTGTAAGTTCAGTATGACCTATAGTGATAAGCTAGCAGTTAACCATCGGCTTCAGTCGTCTTTAGTTTATTCGCTTGCATCACCATTTTCATTGCCATTTTAGTCGGCCAAGATAATAAACAAAGCTCTAGCTTTGTCTGGACAGAATTCATAAACAACACCGGATGGCCCTCTGGGCTGGCATTCTTGATTACCCTCAGTGGACCGACAGTAATGTACTGCCCCATTGACGGTGTTGTCCACTTGGTTGAAGACACAAAGAGACCTAGGATTGTGGTCCCAAGAGCAATTCTTACAGCTCTAGCTTTGTCCTTCATCTCAGCTACTTCATTTGGCATCGCCACCACCTACTGCATCTCCGACTTCGAAACTGCCCTCGCATCACGAACCGGATTTCCAGCCTTTGAGATCTGGCGACAAGCTATGAGCTCAGACGCCTGGGCTGTGGCTTTCTTATCTTTCCTTCTTGCCATGTTTCCTGCTAGCACTCTTACAACAACCCAAATAGTATCTAGAATGACCTGGAGCTTTGCGAATGACAAAGCTTTACCATTTTCAGAGTACCTGGGTAGAGTTTCAGAAAGGCTAAAAGTGCCATTTATGGCTTTGTGTTTTAACACTTTTTTGATATTCTTAATTGGCTGCCTGTATCTGATTTCATCAACAGGTATGTATGATTAAAACTATTCTGTGAATCGTGCTGACTTTTATCCGAGCATTCATCGCCATTTTAAACATATCTGTCGTATTTCAGCAAATAACTCTGGCATTCCCGTCCGCGCTGCTCATCTACCGTCGACGTAGCCCTAAGTACCTTCCAAAGGATAGACCATTTAGGGTCCCGGAAGTAGTCGGATGGGCCTGCAATATTATATCAGTGGCATATGCTATCATTGCAGTAATATTCTTCCAGTTCCCTTGGTCATCCAAGGTTGACTTTTCTACCACCATGAGTGAGTCACGAACGACGCCCATTCACGCCTACAATATAATCAAACTCATTAACCATTCGCCTTAGACTTTACCTCTCTTGTTGTCGGTTCATTTGCTGTTGCTAGTACTGCCAGTTGGTTTCTCGTTTCTCGGAAGCAGTACACTCCTCCGAAGCTATCATTCGTGGTTGACTGATATAAGTCCAGCAAGCCAGCTACTATTGCGGGCGGAATGTTAGTTATATATAGCTTCATGATTATTTAAGAGAAATTGATTATCTGATTTTACAAATTGGGCATGCATATTTTTCATTGCTGATGAGGTTCATAATTGAATTGTGATATATGTTTAGGTTGGAAGGTAAAAGAATACCACTGGATACAGGCACGTTAGCGAGATTCCGACAGTGAAGTTCAAATAAGCAGACAATGCTATTATTGTCGTTGAAGCTGGTGTGAAGTGATTCTAGTTACACAACCGTTTCGGATTGTAGAGGTTCATAAGTCATAACTGGGTGGCTCAGTGCCAGGACAGCGGATGAGGTAGCGCCGCTATATTTTACTATCGTGTTGAATAAATTAACATTGAGATGTATGACAATTCTAACAGCTGGCTATGACAAATGTGTCCGCTAAAACAGGCATATCGTGGTCTCAGAGCCTAGATGAGATAACGTGTCGTTTGGCCTGTTCCCACTTGCGATGCTGTTCAATGATATCACGAGCAACATGGGCACCGCTTTGTACAGCCCCGTCGATCCAACCACGCCAACCATCTGACCAATCCGCACTAGCAAAGTGGACATTTCCATGGGGGCGTTGGAGAGCGGTAAGATATTTCGTGGTAAATTTTGGCGGCAGGTAACACCACGTGCCCTTTGAGAACTCGTCCTTGTTCCAGTCATGAGATACCTAGCCAGAATTAGCACGGGTTAAAAGGGTAAAAGTTTAGGGCTTCCTACAATTCGCTTGACAGCAGCGCTCTGTTGCAAATCCTTTGGCAGTAGATGAATGACGGCTGACTTGATGGTGTTGGGGTCTGTCAGCGATATTCCATTGGCACTTTCTGGGTCCGGTCCAAACGCAATGACGTGGGAATGGCCAGCTGGCGTGGCATGGTCCCCAAAAGCCGAAATTACTCCCTTTCCTGGAGTTCCAAGTGAAGACCATGAAACATAGTCCGTGCCATTAAGATCAACATGAATCTTGTTGCACTTGTTAATGGATCCCTCTTTTGAGGCTTCAATCTTATCCATAGGGAGAGGTGGAGAGAACTGAAGTGAGGACAAAATATTGAGCGGGACGGTGCAGATGACTGATCTTGCCTTCCAGCTTTGTCCATTCCTGGCCGTCACGGTGACAAGCCCACCCTCATCTTGGATTCGTTGGACTGGTGTGTCAAAGCTGTAAGACAAGTTGTTTGTTGATACAGCATGCTGAAAGATTCGCTTGTGCAATTCGCTCTGGCCACTACGTAGTCGAGTGTGCAAAGCGATATCGTTGAGTCCCGTCGGGGTATGTGCTCCAAGTGCCCACCAACGTAGTGCATCAAACAAACCCATTTTGTCCAGAGAATTTCCGCCCATTTGCATCAACTGAGCTTTAAGAACACTCATTTCTTCTTTCGTAAGCTGATGCTTGATCTGATCGATCCTATCTTGACAAGAAAATTTGTCCCATTCCGTGGCGAGCCTTTTGGACTGATTGGTGCCAAAAATGTATTTCATTGATTGTCGCAAATTGTTTCCGTCAAGATTGCAGAACAGTTGCCAGACTCTTCCAGCAACATCAGCCTAGGTAATTTTAATAAACTATAATCCGAGAAAGCTTCTGATTTCAAGTACTCACCTCCTCATCATGAGAAATATTACGTTGCTTGTTGTCGGTGGTGATGGTACAGTAGTCCTCCTTGCTACCTGAGTTTTGAGTGACGATCCAATCGTTATGAAGACCATAAAACGAAACTTCGCGATAGATGTGAGGCATGTGCCAATGAATCCAAGTACCGCCGATTTCGTAATTGAAGCCGTCAATTGTAGCGTTCCAAGTGCGACCTCCGAGCCTATCACGAGCCTCAATGAGGAGTGTCTTCTTGCCTGCGAACGATTAGCTCTATCTTTCCGTCAGAGCCTCAATACCTTCTCACCTTGAGTAGTCAAGTCTCGAGCGGCGACAAGACCCGCATAGCCAGACCCAATGACAATCACATCGTAAATACCGACACTTGGCTGGATCGTGTGTGTTGGAGGAACCACAAGCCCAACTGTGGGCAACCCATTACACACTCCTTCGGATGGAGTCCATGTGAACCCGTCCTTTGAATTGACCATTTTGAGGTACTAAATAAAGCGTAATGAGTTGAGATTTTGGTCACGCTCCTGGGCGGTCAAATGTTGTACCTCGTTGGTACTTACAACGTTCGAGTCGCTGGCCGTATCCTTCTATTTAGGTACTACTCAACGAAATATGGGCGCCTATAGTCCTGTAATTTTACATGGTTACGCTGACTTGCGGATCGACCTCAAGCGGTCCGTGGAATGATCGTGATTTGGCGGATAGATGCTGCTGGCCAATAAGGCGTAAATCCGCCCGTGCTAAGCAGATCACTAGCGATGTGCCCAGCCGGACTAACAATGCTAGCTAGCCCCAGCGAACCCAATTTCAAGCGCCATGTTTGCTTAGAAATCATTGAAGTTAATGCTTGCAGGAAGACACCACAAGATTCACCTTGAAGGTGAACCGGTTTGTGGACTGACCGCTACAGTCCAGCACAATGCACGACGTAAAATTTCCGCAGAATACTGCCCAGCATAAGGTTTCTGATTTGAGCAGCCTCCAGAAATAGAAAGAACTAGAGAAATGGTAAAAAGCTAGGTTTGCATTCACTTAGATGGGGTGATATCCTGATTATAGGCTAGCCCACGAGGCCATACACAGAATTTGCGTGAGTCACAGTATAAAAGTTATATTCACTGAATTCAACCATCTAAGAATGGCAAAATGGCACTGAGCCCCGAATAATATTTCATTTATGTAAACCACTCCATTCTAATGAAACCATAGCCAATGATCTACAGGCGACTTGTCAAACTGTGCAATTCATTACTTGGGCGGGCCGCTGTTTTATAGGCTACCGCGTAACGAGGGGTGGAGAAGACAATGGTGCTTCCTCGGTGAATAAAAAATATATCACCAGGAAGCAGCTTGGCCGAATTTCCCTTTTCATCCTGGATGTGTAGCTCTCCTATAAGATCGCCGTTAATGGCCATTCTGTCATTGCGCTAAGCGTTTGGTTCTCTTACCTCTGAGGACTACGCCAGTTTCATCATAGTCGTAAAATGGTGCAGGCTCCGGATTCTCGATTGGCTCAAGATAAAACAGTGATCCTGTCAGAGGGTTCGAATCACTCTTTGAGGCAGTACCAAAAACATCTCCTATAATTTTTCAGATTAGCAAAACGGTTTTGGCAAATTTTTGTCGACTTTTGAAGATTCGGGTACAGCTTACCAAACCAGACATTCGATGGGCCAGGATCAAGTTTGGGAACTCGATGAAATTTACCCTCGTCGTGCCATTGGAAGACCATGGTTGCAGTCCCTAATTTTCTTTTTTTGCAAAATTTTGTCAATTATCTAACGACTGGTTGGTGTGAGTATTGAGAAGAATACCTGTCATATAAACAGATCGGGCTTATTAGCAAGAAGGATTTGTCCAATGACACATTATTCCTGTAGATAAGAAACTTTTATTCTGGCCATTAACAGTTCGTTTTTCAAGATTCGCCTGTTTATTACTTTATTCCTCGCTTTTTTTGAGAACAGAGGAAGGCCAAGGCCAAGACCAAGCGGCTTGGCGAGCGTCGGGGTTCCATCAGCCCCACATGTCTCTTGACCATCCAATCATAAGTATTTCCATTTTTCCGGACATCCAAATCTTGGACTGGGCTTGGCCAAGATGGCTTTCCCCCATCAAGTACTATTTTGTATTTGTGTAATTTCTTTGTGTAGAATCAAATTACGAATTCGCTATACTTGTCCCCAATTTAAAGTGCATTCGATCAATTTTCAAGTTCGCAACAACCTCTATGGTTATAAACTAGATTTTGCACTAGAAAGCTCCATAGTTCACTGTATCGAGCCCGCCATTGTATTTGAAGAGACATACATGAGTGACGCCATTTTTAGATTCCAAATATCTTCTCAAATAAAGCTACAAAGGTGGCTAAAACATTCTGAATGTAGACATGATATTTCAATTTCTTTTCCTTGATATCTAGTTTTGGTCAAGACTGTCACTATTCCTCCTCTGTAATTTCACTTCTACTCCCTCCTGGCGGACAAACCAAGAGTTTTGAAGTTTCCAAGACTTATTTGGCTCAGAAAGGGTAATCTGCTCATTTCACAGAAGTCAGATCAAATCATCATGTTCTTGCTAGGAATCACTTACGTCGTAGGTGACAAACAGAGTTGGCAGCATCTTGTAGATTTCAAGTAAGCTGATATTCTTGCCAATGCATGTCCGGTGACCTTTCCCAAATGTCATGGTAGCGCCAGTCATGGCCTTTAAACGCGCTTCGTAACTCGCAGTATCTTCATCCTTACCCTGCAGCCATCGTTCGGGCCTGAACTGATCGACATCTTGACCGAAAATGGACTTGTTCCGATGCATTACCCAAGGTGAGGCGCCGACTATGGTTCCAGGAGGCAGGGTAGTCCCGCAATCTAACTGCAAACCTTCACCAGGGACAATTCTTTCTAGAACTAGACCCACCGCAGGGTGGAGGCGCAAGGCTTCTTTGACGATGCAGTCGAAATATGTCAATTGCTGGCTTTCTCGCCATGAAGTGGGGAAGCTGAGCTGACCACACGCTTTAGCAGTATCAAGTTCGGACATTAGCTTAGCATGAACTTCAGGGTGCTTGAGAGTGTAGTAGACAATGGCGCGTAGGGAGATGGCGGTTGTATCAGACCCTGCAAACATGTTTGTGACCATGTAAGAAAACACTTGCTGGTCATTGACGACATCTGGGTGCGTCTCCTTGGCGCGAAGAAAGTAGTCAACAAAGTCGCCTCTTCGGAGCATTAGTTCCTCTGCTTCATTCTTCTTTTTGGATTCTTCGAGCCGGGAGACAAGCCGAGAACGAGCAAATTGAGCGACGGCTCCGGTGGGGCGTGCCATGCTTGCCCATACTGGGTTTTTCTTTAACCAACCGTCCAACCAAGGAATTTGACCAACCGCGGCATTGTAATCCATGGCGACGTTAAGAGCGCTAATTATACCTCCAATATCATCACCTTGGTCCAGGAACCCAAAGGTTTCGCTGCAGGTGATTTCGCCAATCACGTCAAAGGCATAATATTGAAGCCATTCAAAAATCGGACAGTCAAGATCTGTTTGCACAAACCGGCTCTCGAGTTGTCCGAGCAGTTTTGAAATGGTCCGATCTACCAAGGGCTCATAGTCGGTCAAAGCTGTCATCGAATAAGCATTCGCAACAGGTCGCTTGATTTTGGCGTGGAAACTTTCGTTTAGGGTAGTGAAAATAGTCTCCGTCGCTTTTCCATTGGCAAGTTGCTGTTGCACCAGATAAAATTCGCTCTTGAATTCTGTAAGTTAATATAATTGGGCGTAGTTTAGGTGACCAGGCTAACAAACCTTGTGGTAGCTGCCTTTGATGCTGTATATTTTGTTGACATCTTTCAGGTTGCGAACGCTGACCAGGTTGGGACCGAATCTCACACAATCCCCATATTTTTCGTGAAGTTGAAGTAGTGAAATTTGATTGTCGCCTCGATAGACATTGAATAGGCGATATAAATTGCTCAATTTCGCTGCCAAAGGTCCCGGGATGTCACGGATCCCTGCCTTGAGGAGGTTACTCAAGGAGCGAACCACGAAGAACACGGCCGCGGTACACAACAAGAGTCCCATTGATGCAGCGACGGCCATTTTGAGATTGGCTACGATAATGATAAGTAGTTTTGATCGACAATCTCAATCAGAGAAGATAAGAATCATTTAAAATATCAATCTTAAGAATTTTGTGTCGACCTCAAGTTGTTTGGCACAGACTTGCACTTGGTCGGCAAGTGGGGAGACAATCCATGAGCCACTCATACAATGATCCGGTTGCATTACTCTTCCGAAACGAGGAATCAATGGTACAAAAAGTGAGATTTTCCGCCACCAGTATCGTAATATAGTCGAGTAATTGTGAATTCGGGTAGATTAGCATATGAATTGCATGTGTCTAATCCCAATGGATTAATTCGTCGCCCTCATAGTAAAATGTTCCAGGTCGCACTCATTCCCGGTTTGCGGCTGAGGACAGATGCAAATATTCACGACCGGGAAGTCCGGACAATGTTGCAATTGATGAAGCAATGCAGAGTAGTGAATTTGACTGCTTTGCGGTTACTTTCCATTTCGCAGTCGTCGGTGGCGAACCGCATGAGAAGAAATTCCTCATTCGAAGCCCAACGTAAGATTTAAATATGACTTCCTGACTTCCTCTGCCAATCAACCCCCCAAGCTACACAGGCGCTCCAGCGCCTGGAATCTTCCGTAGTATAGTGGTCAGTATGCAAGCTTGTCACGCTTGAGACCCGGGTTCAATTCCCGGCGGGAGAGCTTCCGCCCTAGGTACATAAGTGCCTAGTTCCTTTTTTGTATTTTTGTTGGTACGATTTTTTTTTCACTGTTCTTTTAATTTTACGTTGTGGATTTAGGCATGACTTTGGCTTTGCTCGCGAGTGAGCGAACAAAATATGCGAATATTCCTTCGCGGGATGCAGCTAGCTTGTGTGGGGATGACTGATTAGTCCTTCCTCTCAGCGCAGGGCACGGCACCCATTAGGGAACGGTCATAGGATTTGAGTGTGAAGGATTTATTTTATTGTGCGTCAGTGCTTAGTACAAGAAATGAACAAAGAAGCAGCTGCTCAAGCTGTCAAGTTGATCTAATTATGGAACAAGGAGCAAGTTTCACATTTGTTTTTTTCTTTGTTATTTGAAGACTTTGTAATTGGATACACAATATCTTGTCGGCGACTATCCAATCATACTTGCAAGGCGACAAAGCTCGTCGCTGAATCAATGCTCTTGGAGACATTTCATTATACATGTTGGTTGCCTTCTTGGTCAGCTGAAGTAGTATAATTTGAGGCAATGATTCATGTTCAGAGAGAAAAAAAGTCCCAAAGATTCTCTACTGAAGCTTCTATCCAAGCAATGATAACATTCCCCTTGATTTCATCCCATCCCTAGACACCGATTTGGCCTTCTATAAAAGCTCAAGAATCAAGGAATCACCAAACTGGACTGAAATGTAAAGCATGCCTCAAACACGCCGACAGAAGAAGAAGATCGCACTACAAAAGACCGACAAATGGCCATCTAGTTCATATTCTAAGAATACTGTAGTTCAGCTCCAGATTGGACTGAGGTCGGAGCCTCAAGGTCCTACATATGAGGGACCTCCTCAAACTTTTATTCCATGGAAGGGAGATTACCCTGAACGCGCCGATATGCTGGATTACATATCGCAAATCAGCGAAATCATTGTCGAAACGGGGAACGATGGGCGTCCAGTACCCGCTCCTGTTGATCTAACCAAGATAGACACTCTCCTACTTCGACAAATTTTCAACGAATGGGATCGGTTGGCTGACTACCTAAAGCTTGACACGGAATCAGAAGACTTTGAACGCCATCTGGCTACAAATGTATGCGATTCGGTTCTTGCATGGGGAATGGATGAGATTTACTTGCGTGAGAATAACGACAAGGCAAATTTAACAAGCGAGGCCAACAAGTATGCCCACATCCAGCTAAAGTACGGCAATGGGGCTGTTTGGAATTTCGGCGAGATTAGCGACCCAGATCGCTGCATTTTTGTTACTTATCAAAGGGATGACGTAACACCGGGGATATTGGAGCTGAGAAAGGAACACTTGAAATATTTTAAATTACACTAGAATTGAAGCAGCTACTAGGACAACTCTCACTCGCTCCGGGTATGAGCATTTGTCAATTGAGAGTCCCCTGAAATTAAGAACTTGACTGCTGGAATCGGTTAGACCATTTTAGTAGCGGAGAGGGACGCCAGCACAAAACACCATGTCATTCACGACAAGATGAAAAAGAAATGCCAGAGCGCTGGATATATAATATAAATCAAATCATAACATGCTAATTCAACCAATTCGCTTCATGAAGTCTATCAATGTGTCTTTTGCCTGGGGCAATAAAAAAAAAGGGCGAGTCGTAAAATATCTTCAATCAAATAGCCATCCATACAAAAATGGATAAACCACCTCCGATGACCAAAATCGTAAGTATGGCCGCACCAGCTTTGTCTCCGGGGCCCACTGGCTTCGGAACCGGCTGATCATGGCTCCTCGTCCCTGCGTTGGGATCTCCCTTTGATGTTCCTCCTGTATTATTTGTTACGGGTGGCTCGGTTTGGTCAATTAATAAACTCGATACGGCGGCGAGCACATTCATTCGCTCACCGGCACCGGTGGTTCCACGTCCAGTCGGTCCAGTGTTGATGGGGTCGAAATATGTTCCGTTCTTCCAGAAGAAGCCGCACAGCCGTCCCGACTCCCCGCCAGTGCATTGGTTGACAGCGGCTTGAGCCGACTTTTGGAGGACCGGCAAGATCGTATCTTTCGTGTATGGGGCGACTTGAGTCACCACTGCTGCCCATCTGTGAAGGTAACCTTTAAAAGAGCGCATATCAGTTGTGCAGGCGTTGAGGTCGCCTTCGCAGCTGACCTCGTAGGCGATGTCGTCCTTGAAGAATGTCTCCATGGTAGAATTTAAGAGTTTGTCGACGCGGTCTTTCCACTTTTGTGAACCGTCCGTCTGCTGCGTGGTCAGTGACTATCCATTCAAGTCACGTTGTGGACTCACATAATTGTACAAGTATGCTGCCCCCTGGAGCAGGATGGCGGCATTATATGAGAAGGGTGTTTTGTTAATGTCGGTGCAGTTTTTTGGGACATGGGCGCCATCCCAGACTCCCCAACTGTCGTGATCGATGTAGTTGACTGCCCACAACCAATCCCACGTTTTCTCCGCGTGCTGTGCATACGTATCGTTCTTGGTGTAGCGGGCCAGCCGAGCTCCAATATTAAAAAAACAACCATTTGCAATGGCTACAGTGACACGTTAGTTTCGGAACTCAACAGCACGTTCCACAGAGTCTGCCAGGAAACATACTATTCTTGTAGTTGTATCCTGTATTTGAGAACGGAATCTGCCATCTCAAACCTCCGCCACAATGCTCGTCGTGTCTCTCTGGGTTGGCCTGCGTTGTCCACACCGCCTGAGCAAGGGCCAGCCACTGCGGCTGGTCTTCGGGAGGGTCTGGGAATTTGTTCTCGGCCGCTAACATAGCAGTCATGCCCCAGAAGCCCTGATCGTCGTTTCCCAGGGAAGCTGTATGGTTTGCGGGCATGAAGTCGCGGTTTTCGCCCACTTGATGCAGAATTCCCTGCATGACAACGCTGTTATAACTCGTATCGCCCGTCAACTTCCAATAATCTGCATTTTTTTGGTCGTCAGCCGTCAAAATTTGCTACATTTGAAGCAAGCAATACGGACCAATGTAAGTTCCCATCATGGCGCCACCTTCCCACCAGTAATAGTCTCCCAAGCCCGACGAGGGAGGCCCAGGCAGGATTCCGGGAATCTGGCCAGTTTTGTTCCCCTGGTACAAAAGCATTAAGTCGTAAGCGAGTGTGCGTGCGGATTGTTTGATCTCCTCTGCGATGCGATTAGGTTTGCCAAGTCAACCGACACGATTGCGCAGATGGATGTACCTGTGGTGCTTATCTTGTAGTAACCGGCGGCCTCAGCTGCGGGCATGCTACCTCCATAGAGGATGCCGCTGAGCAGCAAAAAGCCTAGAGTGTGTATCTGCATGTTGAAACGAGTGTAGTAACGAACGACTGGGGAATTAGAAAGACCTATCAAACGCGGTGGTGGACCTGCGGCTTGGCCATTCGATAAATAAAGTAGGGAATTAAGAGTCAAGAGAGAAATATGGGATCAAGGTCATGAGATCGGATCGTACCGAAAACCCCGCGTATAGAGTGTAATTATGCCAAGCCCCCCCTTCGTGACTAAAGAGAAAATTGCAGGCATCTACACGAGCAAAAATGCTTGGCATTTTGGCTGTGCAGCTTCAGCTTCGGCGTATAGCAAGGGCGCGCGTTTGTCGACCAATTGGCACGAGCGCGGTTGACAACTTACGGCCTAGCCAATGGGCCAGCCCTGGAAATGGCCAGGCTCGTAACGATCCTCCGCCAAGACGGACGGTGCAGACGGTCGGCCGCTCTTGGCAAATGCCATGATGGAAACGAGTTTCAGCCCGTGCGTTTCCCACTACGAGGCATGTTACGACAAATGCACAGTTTCATCTGTCCTAACACGAGGTTAATCAGTGCTAGGCCAAAAAAGACATTATTCATCACAACTGCATCCAGGAACTAGGCTGTGAAAGTGAAGGGTGCTGTATGTTTTATCGTTTCCACCTTGACGGTTTGGGTTAGCCCAACATCCCCCACAAGCATGTTCACTTTTACCCACTATGAGTAACATGCACAAGTTCAATCAGACAATTTCCAACTCCACTCATGAAACAAATTTGTCTTGCTGAAGTTTAATATCTAAAGTCTAAAGCGTGTTAATTAGTCAACCAGAGTCGGCGCCATGAATAATGACTATGAAATGTGGAGCTGCCGATCATCAGCACAAAGGTCTACCAAAGCCAGCTGAATTTCTTTGCAGCCAGTCTTGAGGCCGCTCCCGACCATAAGCCCATCTTTTGTCGGATCAGCAGTGCAGACGGCAAATTTTGAGGCAAGGCGAGATGAAATGGTCAGCAGACTAGGGAGACCAGGTTGCGATCGAAACCATTTTATCTCATCAGTGCCTCGGTTCAGCCGGCTACCATCCAGAAGCGAAGCTGGTTGAAGATCATAGTTGGGGCGACCCAACATGACCTCTGAAGTGGTTCCATGACCCCATATGCTATAATAACCGTCTTCCTGCACGACATCAAATGCTTGAGCTGGCTGAGGGCCATTAGAGAGCACCAGCCGGTTGGTGCTATCCACAATGACATAATAATCTTTCCAATCTCCATCAACTACCGACAACCCTGTCTTTGCACACGGTGGGGCAACTGTGGCCGTGCTAGTGACAGAGACAACCGTTGTATCGGTGTACAGGGATAGAACGGATTTTGTCGAAGTGATCCTGACCGTAGCCGGAACAATGGTGGTTTTGACCTTCGTGACAATAGAGGCGACTAAAGTGGCCGCAGGGTTTGTCATTGTTTTGGTGCAAGTAGAAACGGTGGTGAGTGGTTTAGCTGTGATTGTCTTTGGCACAGCTCCAATGCATGCGCAAGCCGAAGAGAATTGAGCAGCTCCATGCTGGCAGACAGAGGTGTACTTTGGCAATACCGTTGTTGCGGATCCGGTCTTTGCACGGCATGTGTCAACGGCCGCCCGTTTGATCTCTTGCTGCGGGTTGATGGTTACAGTAGCTGGTATCGTGACGGTTGTGGGCACAAGAACCTCTGAGGGAACTTGTTTTGTCACAATTTTGGCGATTGTCGTTGTTGAGGTGACCGAAGAAAAGATGGTCTTGGTCCATACCTTGACCACGGTTTTTGTCGCTCGCAGGTCATTTATAGTGACGGTTTTCGTTTGAACAAAGGTCCTTCATTTATTAGAAGGCGATTGGCGGGCAAATGAAGATGCACGACTTACTTAGGGCAAGGAGTGACCGTCTTCTCCAAAAATGCATCGCAGTCGTGACGCGCTTGGGAATATTCAAGCTGAGATTGGAATTAGCATATGTAGAGTGTTCAGCGTGTCGCGTTGACATCATACCGAGTTTAAGCATGCATTTGATTGGCAGTATTGGCTCGATCCGGGGGCCGCAAAAGCCGAGGATGCAAACAATGCAAGAGCTGCGACTCCTGCGACAATCATTATGGATGTTGAACCTTTGTTGCAATACACTGCAAGTCTAAACTGAATCTCTCTAGTTACCTTGGGATCATTTGAAATAAATACAACTATTGTCGTGTTGGTTCTCATGCTGGCTCATCTGAAGCTGGGCTTGCCCAAGTGGGGCTCATTACTACGCAGCTCTCGCGACCATGATCGAGACCAGCGCAGACAGCGGCCAAGACGCCACATTTGATGCAAGTGGCGTGCAAGATTGGGCAGTAGTCTCCATTAGCGTGCCACATGCGCTCAAGCCCAGCCGAGTACCGGGTGAGTTGGCTGTCCAGACTGTCAAGGCTGATGGCCTTTTCTTTTTGTCTCAGCCAATAATAATAATATGTGCTGAGTTGACAACTATCCCTAACAGGCGCATGATGCGATTTTTTTTTTTTTTTTTCGTTGCAGTGTCTGTGCTGTGGAAATGTGTGGCTGATTTGCGATCTGATCCTTATCTTTTGTTGTGCAGAGGCGCTTTCACCACCAAAAATATTTTATCCGTTTTTATACAAATGGCTGCTTAGTAAGTTATTGTTGAATGACAATTGCGATGCAGCGATCTAGACATTGTCTTCATCTGGGAGACCGGACTGCTCTAAATATGGATTTAATCGATTTGTATACTATGTATGCTACTCGAAATAAAGAGTAGGCAAAGAAATTGCTCGAGTTTGGTGATTTTTCCTCTTCAGCCATGTTACTTACTCTACATCCAACGTTGATGGGAACCTCAAATTTGTTGGGAATTTTTGGGATGACATGCAGGCCAGTCAAAGAAGGAAATATCATGACACAATTGTGATCAATGGGGAATTAAATAAAAAGAAAAAAACGAAAACACCATGAAATTTCCAAATAGATAGCAACAAATAAAAAATGTCGCCTCAAATGTGAACCCGCCCAATTGATAGCCTCAGTCACATGAGGGGCGGGGAACTAAATTACTCAGACGACGGGCAAACCCCTCTCACTCAACGTATCATCGCGCGCTCATTCATCCTCAAACCACAGCCAAATACCCAACGGCATTCAATTTGTTCGACACATGTCTTTACTATATATTAAGCTCTTTTAAAAATGCCGTCTCCGGATCTTTTCACCATCGGCTGGATCTGTGGTGCCCCCAACGAGCGTAACGCTGCAGAGTGCTTCCTCGACGAAACATTTTCATATTTACCGCATGTCTCAGCAGATGACCAAAACAGCTACACCATAGGTCGGATCGGACACCATCATGTGGTTATCGCTTACACGCCAGACGCAGCGTACGGGACATCGTCCGCCGCAACCGTGGTGAAGGACATGCTGGGCAGCTTTCCAAATATCAAGATCGGCCTCCTGGTCGGGCTGGGTGGCGGCGCACCGAACCAGAAGAATGACATCCGCTTGGGGGATGTTGTCGTGAGCGCTGCCAGTGAGACCGACGCCGGCATTCTGCAGTACGACTTTGCCATGACGAGAAAACACCAAGAGTTCAAGAAAACCAGCTATCTGGAGAGTCCACCCGTCCTGCTCCGAAAAGCAGTCACCAAATTAAAAGCCAAGCATGCATCCGAGGGGGATGGGATCGCAGTGGCCGTGAATTCCGTTCTGGCCAAGTTTCCACAAATTGCCGAAAACGGATACACAAGGCCGGATTCCGATTACGATCAGCTTTTCACAGGCGACAATATCGATTCCGACATGTCGGAAGACGAGCCGTGGTTGATAGAGCGCGCCGACGAAGGCCGAGCAAGCGATAACCCAGCTGTCCATTACGGCATTATCGCATCAAGCAGCGAGCTAATCAGGGATGGCGATATGCGCGATAAGCTTGCGGCGCAGAAGAATGTCTTGTGTTTTGAAACAGAAGCGGCCGGGTTGATGAGCTCCTTTCCATGCCTTGTTATTCGGGGTATTTGCGACTACGCCGATTCTCACAAAACCCGAGACTGGCACGGATACGCATCCTTGACTGCGGCTGCATATGCAAAGGCTCTGCTCGAGGAGATTCCCTTCAGTGGCGTGGAAGAGCTGGGGAAAATAAAGGTGTCCAAGACTAATGGGAAGTACAACGATGTGGATTTGGCATCTTTGTGGTAATTTTGTCGAGTGTCTCAGTACAGATGAGCTTTGAAATTGAACTTGGTTATTTACCCAGTCGTTATTGTTTGAACTTGCAACCCCTGCATGAAAAAGGGCAAAATATTAAACGCCCCAGCTACTGTCATATAGTGTTGTGAACCCAGCTCATTACATATAATGTACGTCAAGCGATGGTATATTCATCGCGACAAGACACAGTCAATATCGACGTATCATCTTCCACTTCCACTTCCACTTCCACTTCCTCATCATCAAGTGATTCTAAAGAAGAAAAATACAACAGGCCGAGAACGGTGTTGTGAGAGCCTAAAATGGCTAGATCTTTTGGTGTCGCACGTCCAAGCCAGGTAACCATGACGCCTGATGGATTGGGTGTGTTTACCAGAACGCGGTACTCGGTGGCTCGATTGATATCGCATCCAGCCTCGACGAGAACCTTCGCGCATTCTAGAAAGCCGTTTGATACAGCGATATGAATGGGTTCCAATTCCATCCTGGAACTCTGGCCATCCATGTGATAATCAGGTCGCGCCCCATGCTTTAGGAGGGTCCGCAGGATGTTGGCGTGGCCACCAAGGACAGCAAAGTGGCACGCGCCAAAACCAGGGTGCTGAGAGACTGCGTGAACCGCTGCCCCTGCTTTTAGTAGTTCCTCGACAACATCCTCGTGTCCAAGACGACAGGCGGCGTGCAGCGGTGTCCTCCCTACATCGTCTCGCACATCGACGTCCGCCCCGTGCTCCAGAAAGAGTTTGACAATCTCGACAGCCCCAGCAGCGGCTGCATGCCACAGAGGGGTTCGGCAGAAAGCATCCACACAGGATAATGAATCATCTTTTACTCTAGCCATAATACACCGGACAGCGTAGATGTTGTTCATGGCAGCGGCGCGATGCAACGGGGTTTCTCGGAACCTGTTGAGTGCAAGCTCGCTAGCTCCTCCGTCCGCTTTCGTACCAGGATTGGGTGCTAGCCCATATCCGGAATTGCTCTCCATGTCTGCCTCGGGTACATCCCAAGGCTCCCCAATAGGTCTGAGGAGTGATTCTCTGGTAAACACGAGTTTATCAAAAATCTCATGCACCTTGTCGGATCGGATATAAGAGGCTGCCAAATGACCCAGCTGCTCCACGCGCGGATAAGCGTTAAACAGCATCGGGGTTGAACCAGTGATTTTTTCAAGAAGTAGGTTGAGAACTTCGGAATTGTTGGTCAAAATAGCGAGATGAATGGGGAACAAGCCAGTATTCATAACGCAAGCCGGATCCGCACCGCGTTCGATGAGTAGTTTGATAGTATCCACATGGCCCAGCGCAGATGCCCAGTGAAGGGGCCTAAATCCTCTGAAAATGCTGTGCCATGATTCGAGCTCGTCTGCCGCTATATAGGTCCTTGCTTCTATTGAGGCGTTACTTAGTGAGCTATTGAGGAGCTCTTTCACGGCATCCACGTCATTCTCAATGCAGGCTCGAACTAGTCGTAGGGAAAAGTAATTTCGAATGATGTCGTCTTTGGTTTGGTCACTGTTTTCGATTTCCAGATTTGAAGTTACCGCACGTTGGACAAAGCGGTCAAACGACTCCTCCATAGGCTCATGGGAACGAGAATCGTCATCCCAGGCCGAAACCCGAATACGATAAGTGGCGAGTTGCTCCATCGGACCGTCCAGGAGTCCCAGAATAGGTCGCCAACTATTCTCAATAATTGGATCTCCTGCAAGGCTTATCAGCGATGGCAATGCAGCCGATCCTTCAGCAGCTAGTTCATATATCTTAGGGTCCTCGCTAGCAGGAGGGCTGATTTCGTTTGCAGGAGGGCTGATTTCATTAGCAGGATCGAGTTCGTGAATCTCTGAAAACTCCAAGGATAAGTACATGTCGTTTCGCAATCGCACCGTCCTGACCGTCGCAACGATGCCATCTTGGGCATGTTGCTCCGAGAGGCGCAAGGCTCGGAGCTCGTCATAATTTCCGAGGGCGACGGCGTCGATTTTTGGAACGTCGCCATTACACCGCAGCAGCTGTTGGAAACACCAGCAGCGCCAGGATAAGGAGCCTCGTTGCTCCGGAAAAATCCCAACATAAACGTCAGTGTAAACCGACTCCCCGCTGTCTTGTTGCATCAAGTATCGAAAGACTCCGAGGACGCTGTTGTAGGTTGAAACTTTCGGCTTCAGTGTCCGAGTCTGCGCGTTCCACCCCTCATGAGGATACGCATCCACCAACCCAAAGGTTCCCGGGTGTGCTTTACGGTGAGAGACCACTACGTCTGGCAATCCATATGCTGGGTGTTGCTTTATATAAACGTACCGACTGTCGCTCTCTAGTCCACGTATGTTCATCCGCGAAAATGGAACCCAAAACACCTTGTGCGCATTCAGGCGTGCATATTGGTCACCACCTAGGTCAACCAATCGAACAGCGGGAGTGTGATACTCCAAGCCTCCGGCCTTGGGAATCATTTGTTGGTAGCAGTCCAATATGGCGTAGTACTCGTCAGCAGAGTCGTCTGTCTGTTGACTGACATCAGAATCTAGGCCATCGTGTGTTTTAGCGACGTTTGACAAGAACAATTTCACATGCAAGCCAGCATTCGTCATTGTAGACGGTGCACTTGGTCGTGACGAATCGGGGGGCAAGGGTCTGACGTCACCAAAAGATTCAAAGTAGACAGGGCTAGGTGCCAAGATACCGGAGAGCTGGTAGCGGAGCGTGTCATTCTCTGGACAGCACCAGGCGAAAATAGACTGATCATTTGTCACCCTGAGTATTTCTTCCTGAAGTCGCATAAATGCTCTTTGCCCTTCCCCATACAGCAGGGGCATGTTGACATTGAAAATTCCCATAAGACAGTACGCAATGTCTTCGGATCGTGTGGTCTGGCGTGTGGCTGCCCACTTCATCTTGCTTGCGACGCCCAGATCGTCTAAGATGGAGGACCCATTAAGAACGCCAAGTTCTATCCCCGTGATGTTGCTGATGAATTTAGGAAATTTATCATCAAACTGGTCCTGCTCCGGATGGTTCCCAAGCTTGTCGCCAAGAAGGTTCCAATTCTGCGAGTAGAAGCGCACATTGGCTGGCGCAATCAACTCCTGCAGCGTCCAACCTCGAGTGAACCAACGACTGTTTCGTAATGCCTTCTCAAGCTTGTTGCCTCTTGTACCGACATCACCGACGTCGTTCAGAAAGGTATAACAAACAGCGGCATCTCGGTACCAGCGAAACATGCTATTGATGGCCTCGGACAACTCTGCGCTTGACGTCTTGTCAATGCAGCATGTGTCAATCCAGATGAATTCATAACCATCGGATTTGGCCAATCGCGCCGAGTCGCGGATTTTGGCGAAACCCGCCTTCTGAGCCACGCGATGCTGAGATGGCTCATCTAGCTGTCCCATGCGAGTCGCAGACAACTCTTGGATTTCCTGCAGTGTCACCTCATCATCATCACCTCCCCAAGTATGCGACAGGATCGCATATGGAGGAACGTCACCTTCCCGCTTGCTGACTAGCTGCAGAGTAGAAGTGTCAAGTAGGCGCATCGTGAAGTGCCCTCTTACTCACACCTCGTAGTTGACAACCCCAATTGCTTCGCAGTAACCGCCCGCCCTCCCTGAGCGCGAAAATTCCACGCCATCAGCCACTCTGAAATAGGTACCCATTCATCAGCCCCAGGTGATCGGTCGCGGAGGATTCAAATGCTTGTCGCTGACGATCATTGAAGGAAGACCGGAATAGCGGCAATTATGTCAGTGGGGAGTCTTAGAAGGTTGTTGAAGTCAGATAATGAGCGCAATTGGCCGGAATATATGAACCTGCCAATGCCCTCATACCATAGATTACGTGTGGTGCACGCGGTGACAGCGATGCTGGGGGCGTGTGCTGTATCGTTGCGAACTTAATTCGACAAATAACCAATTGTCCGAGCCGTTCGTCCAAACCCATAACCACCCATCATTTATTGTGGCAAAAACGAGAACAGACGTGCGCCACATGCACCGGCCACTAAACATGCATGGGCCCCTTTTGGCGGGCGAGCGGAAGATTGATTGCCCGTCCAAAGGACCCACTGCAAGCGGGCCTTGGGCTTGATCGATGTGGGCACTCCACCGCGACTTGTTGATGCTCAATAGTGGCTCCCACTTCAACAACAGCAGCATCCGATGTGGTGTAACGGTTATCATTCCGCGTTTTCATCCAGGAAACGTGATCCGCGGC
This sequence comes from Calonectria hongkongensis, assembly GCA_017140755.1. Classification (NCBI taxonomy): domain Eukaryota; kingdom Fungi; phylum Ascomycota; class Sordariomycetes; order Hypocreales; family Nectriaceae; genus Calonectria; species Calonectria hongkongensis. The sequence goes on along the minus strand of JAACJA010000003.1, from coordinate 1,793,170 downwards.
GACCGGGGTTCGACTCCCCGCATCGGAGTGGCAGGTGTACTCAAGAATCTTTTTTGCGCTTGTTGACTTCTTTTTTGCCTTCCCTTGTGGTGCTGATGAGGGCGATGATGAAGGTTGCGGACGTGGGTCTCGGCGACAAGAAAAGGGGTGACCGTGGGGGGAAAATAAGGTGGATTTGACTCTAAAAATTGAGAAGAAAAAAAGAGGGAAAATCTCTTCTAGCCTAATTACCACTTGTAATTAGCAAATATTTGCTAAGCAATTCAGCTCCTGATATAAACTTGATTGCCAGTTACGTCGCATGAAATGAAGTAAAGTAGTCCCAATAAACTTGGCGCCTTTGCATATTGGCTTTTCAAAGTCATTTTACGTAATGACCTAGGATAAATGATTTTCTTCTTTATCGAGCATTTCATTAAGTTGTTTGTACATTTTCTCAATTTCCCTTTCCCTCATTCATGCATGCGTCCTATAACGTGTAACGAAAGCTAGGTGGCGTGATATAGGGTAACAACCCAGGTCCACGTCGCGACGTTAGGCATTCTCGACGCTCTGCCTCCTTTCTTTTCCTATGAATCATGGCACATATCATGAAGAGCTTGCTAGAAGTTATTTGTGAGATTAAAATATGCTCTGATACACTGAGTTAGGTCGTACTTCATAAAGCGCCATAATTTAAAACTCGATTAAGATAAAAGCTTCTCCCCATGGTAAGTGTGGTAATGCATAAACGCTCAACAAATAAATAACTACCTATACCGAGAATGCTTTTTTGGGATCATTTGTGGCTGTCGAAAGGGCTCTTTTAGCCTATTTAGAGTTCGACTGGAAGATACTGATGATTCAGCATGCCCAATTCTGGTCAACAAATGTTCAACCCACATATTTCCTTGCCCATAAGCAATCGCCGTCCTTCCAGCCTTGCACTTTATTTTTGCATCAGCGCCAGAGGTCAGCAGCAGAGCAACAATTCTATCGTGTCCCCCCCCCGCGGCCCACATAAGCGGTGTACAGCCCCTGGCATCCTGAGCATTGATGTTAGCACCCATTGCACAGAGATGCTTTACACTACTCTCATGTCCTCCTCCGGCGGCAAAACTCAACGGTGTCCGCATCTCATTTGTCAGTTGTGTGTGGATATCAGCACCTTTGCCTAAAAGCAGTGTCACAATAGCCTCATCGCCGCGCTTAATGGCTCGGACTAATGGTGTCAAGCCTGAGTTCTTAGTTGTATTGATGTCAGCACCGCAGTCGAGCAGAAACTCTACGGTATGTTTATGCCCCGCATAAATGGCATAATCGAGCGGTGCCCAGCCGATCTTATTCCTCAAGTTGACGTCTGCACCATAGTCGATAAGGAGCTTCGCCATCTGCTCATGCTTGTTTTCAACGGCGTAGGTCAGTGATGTCCAGCCTTTTTCGTTCCGTAAGTTGGAATTTGCACCGCGATCAAGTAAAAGCCTGGTGAGTTCCTGATTTTCCATTCGTATTGTGTGATCTAATAATGTGAGACCTTCGTTATCCTTTGCATTGGCGTCGGCGCCGCCATCGAGAAGAATAGTCGCAACTTTTATATTCCCAACCCTGACTACTTCGTTGAGTAATGTTTCACCTTTGTCATATTTTACGTTGACCTTCAAACCATAATCGACTAGAAGCTTAGTAGCTCCCAGAAATTCGCCCTTGACAGCGTATGACAGTAGTGATTGGCCCTTGCCATCTTCCCAAGTGGTATCCGCACCACGATTGAGTAAAAGCCTCGCTACTTCCGCATGACCCGATTTGATGGCGTAGGCCAGCGGCGTCCACCCACTGTTGTCTTTCGCATCAGGATACATGTCGCTTCGGGCTAAAAACACCTTGACTACATCCAGATGCCCGCCTTCGGAAGTATGGGACAGCGGAGTACGTCCATTGTCGTCTTTCAAATGGCCTCGGATGTCTCCCCGGGCTAAAATCATATGAATCACCATTGTGTGTCCTTTTCCTGCGGCGTACGACAGGGGAGTCTGTCCCACGTTATCCCTTGAGTGTATTTCAATGTCGCTTTGGGTGAGGAGCAGCCAAACCATGTTGACATCTCCATTCTCGGCTGCATGAGAGAGGGGTGTTCGTCCAAGGTTATCTTTGCGGTTGGATGTGTTTTCGAGTTGCGCGATTGGCAACTGACCTTCTTCTAGCCGCTCTCTGTCTGCTGCATGGGGTGTTTGGGTTCGTCCTGGAATTCGTGGCTGTTTGACACGTATCTGCCGGGAAGGATATTGAGACGGTCGAAAAGGTATCAAATCGATGAGCGCAAACTCTTGACAACAAACTCTTTCGAAAGAGTCCATTCTGAGTGAAATATCTCGGAGGTAAATACTAAGCAACCTATCCTTTTCACCACTCACTGTGCATTGGAGAACAGCAAGACCTACACCTTGCCTTACTCCGATGAAAGGTAATTCGACCTGGATACCTTTGTTATTGATGGTCCAGGGGCTATTTGTAGTTGAGTAGCCTTGCTTGAGGACTATATTGGCGGATTCCTTGAATGCAGTAGGAGAGGTTGCCAAAAGTCCGCCGTGACTCTGGTCCTTGCATTTCCAAGCGAAAATGCTGTGGTCATCTGATACTTTGATGATTTCCTCTTGGAGTCTGATAAAAGCTTTCGAACCCTCACCGTAGAGCAGCGGCATATTGATGTCAAATATACCCAATAAGCAATACGCTCGATCCTCGAGCCTTGATGTGTTCCTGCTTGAAGCCCATGACATTCTTTGCGCAACGCTGGCTGTCTTGACATCGTCATGCCCGGAAAGAATGCTGGCGGGGATATGGGTTATTTTTGAGATTTCTTGTTGTAGGTTCGTGTCTGATTTAGTTCCGATTTCTCCCCAATCCTGATCGAAGAATATTACGTCCGAGGGGGCAATGAGCTCTTGGAGAGTCCAACCTCTAGTGAACCATTTACAATCTAGTGGTAACATGGGCTGGCTTTTACCCGCGGGCACATCGGCAAGGTATGCGTAACACACATCGGCTTGCTGGTACCAACGATACATGGAGTTGATTGCCTCAGACAGTTCGGCACTACTCGTTTTGTCGATGCAGCAAGTGTCGACCCAGACATAATCGTACCCCGTACGACGCGCCACGGCACAACAGTTTCTTATTTTCTCGTATCCTTTCTTAGAAGGCACGCAGGAGCCCTCCATATCTTTTAATGTGACCTCGTCCGTCTCCCAAGTATGTGATAGAATGGCATATTTCGGCACCTCTTCCTCCCGGAATTCGCTGATTGGAAATACGCCCGTAATTGGCTCTGCGGTGTGGATGAGACGCATGTTGAGGTAATGTTTCGAGCAGCCGTGATTGTTCGCAGGGAAATGAGCAAAAATACTATCGCATTGTCGGAAAATAAAGACTCGATTCGATTCCTGCCCAATTGACATTGAACTGAGATGAAAAGGACATGTATTGAGTCTTACGAGAGCTGGCTGCCTGGTTGGTCAGACGAGCCTCTAATTTGCAATAGTGCGGCTGAAACAAGCCACAACCTGATTGTTAAACCGCACGAGCCCCCAGTTGATACACGCCAAGCCAAGCTAACCCGGGAGTAGTATTTCTTTGACATTGAGTTTGTGAATGAGCTGACCGGCTGAAGCTATCTAGAGGAGTCTGATATCTTTCACGGGCTTTCACCACCATCGCTTTTTTCATGGCAGTACTGCGAGCTCCGGTGCCTAGTTTACGTTATGACATTACATGTACTAACACTGGTGCGTACGGATGTGTGTTTGGGTGTTTTCTAAGTGTGTTTGAGTATGGTTTGTTGGATTCTTGGCTGACAGCAAAGCCGCCCTCAGGTCACACGACCTTGTTGGGCTATTCCTTTCCTCAAAGGAATTAAAAAAAACTATGAATATCACGATAAGATGCTACAAATGCCTATCAAATGGGCGGATACCTAAGAGGCAATGACTAAGAATACCCCTAGCTAAATTGAGCCTAGGTAATCACTACTCCCTATATTAGTGCTAGTGAAAATTGCAACCCGTGCATTACTAGCTATCTTGCTCCTTTAGGGTGGTCCTCTTTGTCAAAGATATCAAGACCTGGCATACTCGGTCCGCATCCCGAATCTGGAATGGCGAATATCACCAACATGGATGTAATCGCTTCTTCGCAGCCTCATCAATGAACCGCGGCCGTCAAAAGGGAGCTCGATAAACTCGTAGGACAAATGGCAAAGCTCGAATACCACATCACGCAACTCAAAAACAGCGCAAATTCGCAGCTTCAAGAGAAAAGAGGCATCCTCGGGAAACTCGCTAGCCGCATCGACAAATATGACGAAGACCTGAAGCGACTCGAGGAGCAGATCCAGACTGTCAGCAATCAAGAAGGAGTGGGAAACGAAGCTGTTGATGTCCACCAATGCAGTTCAGACATCCAGTAATCAACAGCAATGGACAGGACTAAATGCAGGGCCAGTGAGAGGGATTTCATCTTCGCAAATGTTTTCACCGCCCATGAATCGATTTCGACCGACTCAACCAAAAGAAAACTCAACCTCAAAAATTCGGCCGGTATCAGTTTGGGATAACACAGCTCGCGACCAGAGGAGTTCCAACTTGGCGCTACCTGATTCTGGCAAGAAGCCGACAATCCAGTTTCCGAAATCGTCGCGTGTGGAGATATTCGCAAAAGATCACACCCTTGTGCCTCTGGTGGACTCTAAGCGAAGGGTTCCCTCTAAGAACACCCCAGCCTCGTCGAAACGACGCAAGACAGCGCCAAGTGGCCAAAAGTTGACTGCGAGTGGTGAGAAGGATGAGGACAAAGGCCAGTCTCCTGCAAGCTTGAGCACCAAACAAGAGCCTTAAACTACTCATAGCAGAATGATTGGTATCTCTAGCCTTGATTGGACGGATTTTGGGTGAAATCAACCTATGGAGGGGTTGCTGTCTGGAGCGCTTGTTAACCGGCGCCACCACAGCAGAGATGGACGAAGTGATCTACTTTCATGGGCCCTTAGCGATAAAAATTCAAGTAGAGAAGATTCATATTCAGGTAGAAATTCTGGCAGTCATTTTCGTTTTGGTTTTGGGGATCGCAGACAGGGAAAAAGTGGTCGGAATCGGCCTGGGGGAGGAGGGGCTACCGCTGATGAGGCAAATTTTCGGCATAAACCTTTCATCGTTTACGGCATTCTGGCCGCCATAGTCTAGATTAAATCGCAAAAGTTTCATTCGGTTCAATTCTTCCTCCGTTCTAATCCAGGTCAGAACTGACCTTTACCCCTTCACTGCAAATTGGTGACTCACTCATGCTTGGCAAGAAGATACGCGAGAGCCAACTGTGATCGACAATTTTGTTCCCTGCTCCTGTATTACATGCACCATGCTTGGCCGATCTGGTGGCAATCTTGGCGATCTCTGTCGATCGCTGGGGTCTTGGCTTTGGCCTTGGCAGCTTCGGGTTTGGCCGCATCGAGGCTAACCTCCAACTTGGCGTTGGGGCATCAAGCTGCACATCATTTGACTTACCCTTGTTGCTACAGAATCCTTCTCGGCTCTCTCCGCTCAACATATGCACAGAATGTCTATTCGCGGCAGAATTCTGACTGCGTGTTCCGACAGAGTGGGAAGGATTTTACGCGGTTGCACGGTGGGACATCTCGCGGTGCTTGCTGCTCGCAACCATGCAGTTATCCCGAAAACATATGGAAATCAAGCGGAATAGAACAGAATTTCGATATAAGCTGGTCATAAATGTTAAACTAGTAATAAAATTGAACCAAAGGGATTGTATGTATTAAAATAACTAGCTATTATACTTTGAGTTTTACTAGCCATTCATTAATTTTTATGTAGTTGAGAGAACCACGTCTTGGCTGGTCTGATTGGATGAAGGCGCAGTCGTTTAAAACTGCTTCATCATCCATCCATTCAGGCCCTTACCAGACGGTACCCTTGAGCTGCTTGATCTTCTTGACGTTGACGTCCTTCCACATCATGATGGAGAAGAGGCACAGCGAGTATACACAGAAAGCAGCGATGACCATCAGCTTCTGGGTTTCACCATATGATCGCCAAATAGCGTTCCTGGTGGCGGATCCAACGGGGTAGGAAGCCTGGACAGTCATATCGCCGTAAATGTTGGCAAAGTTTGACATAGCCGACTCAGGCAAGTATTTCTCGAGCTTCTTGGGGAAGATTCCAGTCCACATGGCAGAAGCAATAGCCTCGCCAATACCCATACCGACATAGGCAATCATGCTCTCCATAGCCAGAAGGGCGGGGATATCATTCTGGGAAGAAACGGCCATGACAGTCATCTGTTCGCAAATGACAAGGATACCACCTCCAAAGGCAATGAAAATTTGGCACATAACAAGGTAGCCAACATCCTGGTAGGGTTGACGGAAGTGAATCAAGAGTCCCACGCCGAGGAGGGTCAATGGAGCACCCAAGAAAAGACCCCACCACTTAATACGGCCGTTGAAGTAAAGGATAGTACCCATGACGATGGCAATGAAGCAAGATCCCATGGTGTAGATGTTCGAGATGTAGTTGGCGTGCGTAACAGTCTGCTGGAACACAACGACGAGCATGGAGTAGAAGTAGCTGTCCCACATGTACCAACCGGTGTAAATGCTAGCAACCATGGTGTATGTGAAAAAGACGTTGGGGTTCTTGACCAGCTCCCACTTGAAGAACTGCACTTCCGCACCGTACTTCTCCCAGAAGGGGAAGGCAGCAATAAGCAGACCACCAATGACGAGGAAGCAAACGACCAGGGGCGACTTCCAGGTGTTCTCCTGGTAAGAGTAGAGAGAGAAGGCAAGAAGGAAGAGAACAAGACCAGTGACGATCATCAACAAGCCGACAACATCAAACTGGACAAACCAGTACTTGACAGATTCCCAGGGGGTGCGACCACTGTCTTGCTTCTTGATCAAGCCCATTCTCTCGGCCTTCTTCTGGTAGTAGTAGAAGAGCGCGAACAGAGGGACGGTGACGAGGGGGTAAACGATGGCCCAAACACCCAGTCCCCATCGGAAGCCAATCTTGTTCAAGGCGCTCTCGGCAGCAGGACCGTAGGCCCAGACAGTAAAGAGATAGGGCGAAGAGGCATAGGCGATCATGAAAGCTCGGCTCTTCAGCTGGGAAGTATCGGCGATGAAGATGGTGCAAGTGTAGTCGATGGTACTGTAACCGACGTTGTAGAAGACAAGGGCGGCAGCATAGGTGGATACGTTTTGGCAGGCAGGCATCATGATGAGACCCATGGTCATGATGACAATGCACACACCAAAAGCCTGGGGGCGGCCCCAGACGTTCATCAGCCTAGCATAAGGCAGCTTGATGACACCAGAGATGATGCTACCGGGGACGCTGACACTGGCGGTCATGGAGTGGGCATCAAAGTTGCTAGTAATGTAAGGAGTCAAGGTGCCGATGATGCTGGACGAGAAAGCCTGGATGAAGGCAATGAGCCAGATGCTGGTAGCGAACGCTGTTAGCTACACTTCGTTGTTTCGCGGCGCATTTCGTGTCCAACTTACAGAATGTAAGCAATGACCAAGTCTCTCTTGGTCCAGGTCTGGGCCATGGCACGGATGGCCTCCACACCATGCTGGTACTCGGTGTCGGAGCTCTCGCCATCGGAGGGAGAGTCTTGCTTCTCATTGGCAGTCTCCTTGTTTTCGATATCCTGGGGAGGCTGCTCTTCCTGCACCTCAGGTTGGCTAAACCTGCTGGGGAGCCTGAATTTCATACCCATGGTGGCGGTTGCGAACGGGGGGCGCTGGCTGATGCAGATGCAAGCAGAGGCGTTTGTCGTGATAGATTGATAAACAACAGGAAGATCACAGATGGGACTAACGTATTTATTTATCTAGAGCATCAGATTATAGTGCGCCGCCACGCGGCCTTTGCCGATGGAGTGACGGACGGGTTTGGTTCCCAAGAAGGGAAACCAGGCCATGCGACTACCAATTGACTCCCCCACGCTCCCCTTTGGGAAGCTCTCTCGGCCGGTTTACGGAGAGAAAAAGATTTTTTTTTCCTCTACAGGCGCCAAAGAGAGCTAGCAGACGGCGAACGATGCTGAATCGGTCCCAACATGCCGGTAGTTGGCCGCACGACTTGGCATTCGTGGGCAGGCCAGGGTCGAAAAAATATCGTTAGACTAGCTAACTAACTAACAGCTGGGCGCGAGCTGAAGGCAGGCTGGCTCTAGGCGATGCGAAAAAAGACGCAGAAACGGGCGGTCAGTGCAGCTCATAGGGCTGCTTCACTAACGATCCTGGAATGCGGCCCTGTTTGGTGGATTAGCCGGTGGAACTCCACCGGAACGTGGCCTGGTTTCTTTTTTTTTTTCTCTTTATTTGAGAGGGAGCCCGCGACGGGCAACGTTAATTGGGGAGTGATTATGGATTATCTTATCAGATCATTGTCTAATCACATTTAAAGACGGCTTCGTGGGCCGAGTTGGGCTAGTTCCCATTACGTCTCGGCCGAGGCCCTTTCCCTCATTGCGTAAGCTCAGGCCTTGGTTGAATTATCAGATGTCCCAGGGGTCAGGAGGTAACGATTCATAACAAGGTGGCCCAGGTCCACACTGTTAAAATGTAACCATAACTCCACCCGCAATGGAGCGCTGCTCATAGGCTCAAGTGCGACGTCGCCACGTACGGGGGGGAGGCAAAATTGGTATGGGCACATGCTTTTTTTTCGACCCGGGGCGCCATGTTCCGATGCTCGGAATGAGGATACAGGAGTTGAGAGAGAGAGTGTAGTACGGGGTAAACAGAGCTCGCCTAGATACAGCACGCAATTGTACGCACACACGCAAAGTTCTTCTACGCCAACGATGTCGAAGACTGGTCGTCAGCGGCCCGAAGCCCCTGCTGTTCCCTTTGCCAAGACCAAGCCACAACCGACCAAAGAGCCGGGACAGGATTCGCGTATTCCGTGCTAATCCCATCGCTGCAATCGTGTCTGCCCAGCCGGAAGTCGGCTTGGCATTGGGCTGCGCTCGCGGGAATGGCGCGCCAAGGCGAAATAAGCCGGCAGGGATGGGGATCCATCCAGCTCCCGTCTGACCACTCAAGCGATACACGATTGCCCCCCAGAACAAGCTCTTGAGCCGTGATGGTTCCCGCGCAGCGTGCCAACCGATCTGATAATGGCGTTCGCGTCGGTGGGGGGAGGTCGTGGGGGGCCAGCGCCGTTCTCGCCTGTGCCTCTGACCAACTTGCCTTGCCATTTGCCGATTCAGAAATTGCAGTGTCCGTGATTGGTAACGTGCCGACCCGCCTTTCTGCGCAGCCCCCCCTTCTACGCAGTCACAACACAGTCGCCTTCCAACTTCATAGCTAGATTAATCCATCAACACAACGTAAATTTACTAGCTATAGCTGGAATGTGACCATTATATCTAACATTTGAAGAGCTGCAATTTGATTGGAAATAGCTTTTGGCAGCACGTGCCATAGTGACCGCTTTTTGGGCTCAACCTGCTTTTTCTTTGGCTTAGACTTCTATATCTCTTTTACTATAGGATAATGTGTGATTAGTTGATAATTAATTGCCTTTCTTTCTATTGCCTCTTTAGAAGCTATTTTTGCTTCTAGATATATATATTTTAATTGTAAGGTAATATTTTAAGTAGATATTTGATCTAGCTTATTATCTATTTTTTAGTTTATAATATAAAGGTAATAATTATATATTTTGAGGTCTTTTTATAATAAATTAAGTTATATTATTAGTTTGGCCTTGTTTTTAGGAGTAAAAGGTATATTATATTTTCTAGCCTTTTAATATTATAGTATATAAGGTATTTTTTAAAATATAATATATTGTATAGTATTAATTATCTTTATTAGTAGCTTTTTTATATTAATTAGTTATATTTCTAATGCTAAAAAACTAGCTTGAATATTCTCTTGGGTAATGGCTTTATTATAAGCTTTTTTATATATTATAATAAAGTATTATTTTTAAATGGGTATGTTTATTAGTATTATTGTATATAGGTATATATAGTATTGAAAAGAGTGCTTTAATAGGCTAAAAATATTAATATTGAATGGCTATATAATATATAATAAATATAATAGTAGATAAATAACTTGAATATAATAAAATAGGGTATAAAATTGGAATTAGAGTAATATATAATCTTTAAAGCTATTTATAATAAGGATCCTCTATTAGATATATTATATAGATTGTATTTTTAGAATAAATATCTCTTTTAATTACTTTTTATATATTTAGCTACTAGACTAGCCAAAGGGCAAATAATTATATCCCCAATTAGGAAAAGACTTAGAAAACTACTATCCTTAAAGATTATTTTTAATAAAGATTATATATAATTTAAATTATTTTCTTAATATACTTTCTACCTTTAAAATTATAATCTATTTATAATAATTATTCTCTATTATAATTAAATAATAAGTAAAAGATATTTTAATTACTTTTCTAGCTTTAATTATACTCTTAGTAAGGCTATATTTATCTATATTATAAAGGCAATCTAAGCTAATAGACTTCTTAACAATTTACTACAATAGAATATTAAAAAATATATATATAAATTTTAAAGTTATTTTATAAATATAAATAGCTTTAATTAATATAAATCCTTTAATTTTAATTTCTAAATTATATTAAAGAAATTATAATATCTAATAATAACTAATAATATAATCCTTATTATTAAGTATTAAAATTTCCTATACTATAATTATTATATTATACTTTAAAAAAGTATAACTAACTACTTCTTCTTTAAAGTAATAATTAACTAATAATTTCTCTTAAACTAATAATAATTTTTACTAATCTTACTATATATTATATATATTTTTTATACTTTTTATTTAATTTTAAATTATAAACTTAAAAATATTATATTTATATAATAATAATTAAATTTTATAACCTTCTACAATCTTTTTAAGAATTTTAATAAGGATTTTCTCTCTATAATTATTTAATCTAATCATCTTCAAAATTTAACCAAAATTAAATTAAAATTAATAATATTATTGAGGAGTATCAAAAACGATGTTATGGAAACGTATCGCATTGGGGTGCGCAGAAGGGGGGGCTGCGCAGAAAGGTGGGTCGGCACGTTAAGTGGCCTGACGAAATTACTGAGAAGAGCCCTAAAAAGTGGCAGCATGCTGTTGGTCTCGCGGCCGGAACAGTGACTCGGCTTGTCAAGTCATCTGACCTCTCTGCACTCGCACCAACAGGTCGCCCGTCGTCAGTGGGGGGGTGCTGGCCTCGCAATTTTTCGGTTTCCATTAGGAATTGGCCGTTGGTCTACTCGCAGCCAAGGTGCTAGAATCAGCCAAACTCAGAAATTACGCGTATCTCATGCTTAGTTGCCCGTCAACACACACACACACCGTTCACCAGTGGGGGCAACCTGTACGCGGTCCCATGCGCTGCAACGGAGGTTCCCAGGCTTGGCAATTTATGCCCCATCGAGGGCCTGATTCTGGGCACCCCCTGTGTTGTATTTGAGAAATGAGTAGAGTCATAAAATAACCCTCTTTTAATCCCTGCACGCATCCCGTGTTACCCTTGTCGCTCTATAGGGTAGCTTCTCGATGTGAAAATTTCGTGTTCAAATATGATCGAAAATGAGAAAAAGAAAAGGCTGCATAAAATACATCCAAAATGAATACGGTTCTGAAGCTGTGATAATAGAAGCTTTTTTTTTTTTTTTTTTTTTTTTTTTAATAAACAATATATCCTACATAATGTCTTGAACATTCCATCAACTATCCAACAGTCCCGCCATTTTTCCAACCTCCGCATTTTCCATTGCTCAAAGTAAAAGTGGCCCCAATCGGATTCCGAGCGGTTTGGAAATGATATGAGGTACCCGCGCATGAATCTGTATATCGGTACTGGCAGAGTCTAGGATTAGTGCTCCACGCCGAGCCTATGCATGCGTTTGTGCTTTGAAGGCAGGCCACGCAGCAATCATACGCGTTGGTCACGCCGTCGAATACCCCGTAGGAGAAGGATACTGCTTCGCCTACCGCGAAACCGTTTATGAGAAGGCCGCCGTTTGCTTCCGAAATCTGGTTCCGAGGACCACAAGCTTCATAGTACGTTTCCGTTGCCACGGATCCAACAGTGGCTAGATTATGTGTCAGTTTGGCTCTGGAGGCGGATTTGGAATGTTTTTCTCACTTGTGGTTGAATCTGTGCTCCTGGTAGTGCTTGTCGCAATAGTGGTTACTATATTTTTCACTTCGGTCGTGAGTGTCACAGAAACATCAGATGGATCAATGACTGTCGTGGAGCTCTTAGTAACAGTGACTGTGTTGAATTTTGTCTTGGCCGGGAGAGTTGTTGTTTTCCCTCCGATGGTAGATGTACGCGTCACCGTAGCTGTCTTGGTAATTGACTTGACGCAGTCAATACGCTGTGGGTATTGACGCACGGGCTTTGAGCGTTTCTCGGGCTGAGCAGCGACATCGTACTTGGCACCCCTGATCTTCACAAGGCCACGAGCTTTCTTTACGGGCGCCACACTGGAATCTTCGCTAATCCATGCGAAATTAGGGTCGGCAGAAACAGTCGTAGTTGAGGTGCTGACGCTGGTAGAAGTCGAGGTCAAGGTCGTAAACACAGTTGTCGTAATCGTAGCTGTGGTGGTGATGTCGCCTTTGGTGTCATGTGAGCAGTAGCTTCTCCGATGTGTTAAGGCACTTACTGGTTCGGGTCTCGGTGAAGGTCTTGGTGTTGGCCTTTGCCGTCTTAGAGATAATTGTTGTGACAGTCGAGGTAATCGTCTTGGTTTTTGGGCGCGGCGTTACCGTCTTGCCGATCGTTTTGCAAATTTTCTTGGTCTCAGTTACAGTCGTAGTCTTGGTAGAGGTTTGCGGCAACACGTATTTGACTGACGAGGGGCCAAGTTTGGTGGAGCAAGTGACTGGCTTATTGTATGTCGCGAAAGCCTCGCCCCCAAGGGCCAATGCCAGCAGGAAACCTTTGACAGATACCATTTCGGTAACACTAACGATTTAGCATCAGGGCATATTGCCTTAAGAAAGCAACAAAACACTGTTAGCTATTTATATTGAATGGAAAAATTATAACAACATTAAACTAACAAAAGTCGCCTGTGCGTGACCCTTTTTTTCTGCTTTAGCAACAAAAACTGTCTTCATGCAGTTAGCGCTGCGCAGCAGCTCTGTGAAGTAATTAAGCTATTCAACGCCACGCCCCCACAACACAGTAACCGATTTGCTGTGAGTAGGCTCGAAGCCCAACTACTGGCAGCCAAAATCAATAATCTCTCTCGTATTGCGCCTGGTTCAGCCCAGCCAACAGCCCGGTTGCCAAATGGCTGCTTGGCGAAACATCCGTCGCCATCGCTTCCAACTCGATACGTCGGCGTCTCTAATGTTTAAAATAAGATGGGCAACTTCAGAAGACCTTCCATCCATGGCGGAAAGCTAAGTCTTTTGTTTTATTTGATTGCTGATCGAGCACGCATTTAAGATAACCACGCAAGTCTTAAAATCTCAAAAGATGGTCTTTGATACGGGTTTTGACAGTCCATTTTAGGTACTGGTGAAACTTTTGACTGCAGAAAGTATCGTTGGAGAATTTGGTGGTTGTTGAAAATGGGAAAATAGAGGCGCACAACGCCACACTTTATTGACAACCTAATGCAGCCAATCTAAAAGTGAATGCTTAAGCACACAGATAGCCGTGCTTTATTGTTAGATTCTAAACATTCGGATTTGCAAGGATGATCTGATTGGTAACGTGATGATATCTGAAATCGGTACCGCCGGATCTGATGTGGTATCCCGACGGTTGACCGCCACGAGCTGCAGAATAGATTTCATAAACGTTGGTGATTGACCTTGATTCTTGTACAGAAATAGAACTAGTGGCCGGCATCCATTTCATATATCCTCTGTTCATGTTCCAGTGCCGCCTGAAGTTCACTATAAGGTGAAGCTCCTGATGATTGTAGTTCGTGTGCCTGGTCTGGTGTAGCCATTTCAAGAGGTGTTTTGGTATTAGGCGGAGGTGATGGCACGGGATCTGATGGGGTGGCTGCATAATGTATCTGGGAGCGCCGGCGCCGGAACAGAAGGAAGAATGCTACCCCAACCAGGGCCACTGCTGCTACTGCTCCAACAGCCACACCTGCAATGGCGCCTCCACTCAGTCCCCCATCGCTATGCGGCCGTGACCCTGTGCTCGTCTCGGCTGGAGATGTTGATGTCGCTATGGTTGGCAACACCCCAGTGACTTTGTAGAGATTGATGCGCCAACTCGCACCACACTCATACTGGGGCCCTCCTGGGCAAGGCAGGCTGCAATCTGAACCTGATGCTGAGATGGCGCTGTACGTTGTGCTGTCGCAAAAACATTGATTCCCGTTCTCGACACCGCACCATTGATTGTTGTTGTCAATATTGACGCACCACTCGCAACAATAGTCGGCATTGTTCAGCAACGGCTGCGTCATGTTGCCTCGGAGAACTCGGTCATTGTAATCCGAGTAGCAGCCCAAGTGCGAGAAGTCAGACACCTCCTGTGTAGTCAGGGTCTTGTATGTTGCCGCTGTCGTGATCGGGGCCGTGGCGCTGTAGAGGTTCACGAACCAGAACGCTCCACACTCTTGGTCACCCGCACCCGCACACGTACTGTTGCAATTTGAAGCCGCAACGGAGGTGGCCTTATGTGTGGTGCTGTCGCAGAAGCATTGGATTCCATTTTCGACGCCGCATATCGTATAGTCGGTATTGGCGTTGGCACACCAGTCGCAACAATACTGAGGATAATTTCTCACAGGCTGTGTCAGGGTCCCGTTCAAGACCCTGTCGCTAGAGTCGGTATAGCAGCCGAGGGAGGTGTAGCCGGAGACGGCCTGGGTCACAGCTCGCGGCCGTAAAGCATCGTCGAGGGTCGGTCCGACAGTAGGCTGAGGAATCGCAGGTCGAAATCGCATTTTGGCTTGGGACTTTATCGGTTTCAGTAGTTATACGCGACATAAATATGTTGTACACGCGTCCGTAGAGAATTTAAAAAGTGGAAAAGCCTAGGCTCCGAGAACCCCATATCTTCCTCTCGATTTACGTCGCTTACAGCTTCTCTGTATTTATTTAGAAGCTCATCCTTGATCTGCCGTGAGATGATTACTCGCTTCATGATTGGCCTCAAAACTTGTAAGCAAGCCATTATGCCGCTAATGACACTTCGTCGCCACAATCCAGTAAGAAGCCATCGAGGCGCAGTTTGGGGGTCTTCTTCCCACTAGCACCATAATCCTACCCTTTCAATACATGGTTCGGTGAAGAATTGAGTGTGTTATGTTGCCATCTCATCCGCGACTGTCAGGCTTATGGTTGTGGGCCCAGACTGCCTTAAGCGCCTTTGTCATGCTGGTGGTAGAGGAGGTGTCTGCGATTGAAATTTATAAAACGTATTTCCCAGACAAAAAATAAAACTGAGACCAAACCCTGTTTGTCGTTTGGAAAAATCTCATGGCTAAATATAGCGTTATCTCCGTGGAACCGAACGCCCACTTAGGCGCTTTAGTGATGATCCCTCAAGTGGGATTTGGCCCCCAGGTTGCTTGACGGCTTGCATTAGAGCTAATTCAATCCAATATGATTATTAGGACGATCCCTAAAAGCAATGATCTGCGTGCTGCTGACATTTTGATTGATGCCGAATAACCGGGATTTTAGTCACGACACTTGAACTCGTGTTGCAATGGATGTTCTTATTTTTCGAAACTAGATGAGTGTATGGGTAAAGTCTGGCCATAAATATAAGTCGTCGTAGCCAACCAAAGAAGACTGATGAATAGTGAATCTACGGACTGTTGACTCTCGAGGCCATGATCTTTCAAGCTTCTGTCGTGTCTCCTCGTAGCGTCTCCCATAGCCCCTCAAACCCTTCAAAGTATGCTCTGTGTTTTGGTTCCAAATGGTCCACCGCATCAGTGACCATGGCACCTGAATCAATCAGCATTTGCGCAATTTCTAACCTCTTGTGATCAAGTGCTTTCCCTGGCCTGTTGCTGACGCGCTTCGTGCTAAGTGCGATGTGAAGTGCTGTGGGCCCAACCTCGTACGATGTGTCCCAACTAAGGTCGGAAAAGGCCTGTATGTTGCATGCCAATTGTTCTTGGCCTTTCTCGGCGCTGCTAGGCAGCGATGATAATAGTAGTTGCATTATTCCGGGATCACCGGCCAGGGATGCTAAATGCAGTGCTGTTCCCCTCCAATCGCCCACATCCTCTAATTCCCAAGGCGTAGGTCCTTTGCTTGACATATCCCTTGGAAATTTCCATGTAGTTACCTTGGGCGAAGCTCCAGCTTTCAAAAGGAGATGAACTATGCTTGCGTACCCTAGCCACGCAGCGTAATGCAGCGCTTGCCAACTCCGTTCATCTCGGAGATGGGGGTTTGCGGAATGAGACAGTAATTTCTCAGCCAGGATAAGATGTCCATTGAGTATGGAGAGGTGAAGAGATGTTCTTCTCTCGGAGTCGGTAGCGTCTATTTTGACACCAAGCTGCAGCAGCCGTTCAACAAGGGTTTCTTGGCCGAAACTTGCAGCGCCAACCAGAAGGCCCTCACCCACCGTGGCCAATTTTCCAGAGCTCTCCAGAGCCGAGCAGATGGGAAAGATAATATCCGCATCTTTCTGAAGGTTGGAATAGTCATAGAAGTTGGTCCAGTGATCGTTGCAGGGATGCTGCTTGCTATGATTTAGCATACAATGTAGCATATCAAACTTGCCCATGACTCCGGCGATGAGAAATGTATCTAGTCCATCAGCATCCTTTTTATATGGGTCCGCTCCCAAATCTAAAAGGATTTTAACGGATTCAACAGAATCAGTCTCTTTTATTACCCTCTGGAGAAGGTTCAGGCTTCTTTCTCCCCCAAGACTTCCGTCACTATCCAGACTGTGGTCCAGCCCCGATCCCAAAAGCCTCTGAATGGATTTAATAGAATTAGTCTCTTCTATTTCCCCGTGGAGAAAGCTAAAGCTTCTGTTTTCCTCAAAAGTTCCGTTAATACCCAGGCCGTGCGAGATCAATATCTTCACGACCGACGATAAACGTTGGAATTCGTCCGTCTCAGCGCTCTGGCAGACATCCAGCAAATAGCATTTTAACCTGTCGCAGAGTTCTTCAGGGGCGAGGCTGGTCACATTTTCCAAGAGAAATTCCAAGGCCTCGGGTTGTAGGCTCAGGATTATATTTGGCAACCACTCTTTCACGGAGTCGTTAGTTTCGAAATGGGCCCCTATGCGGCGCAGCTCGGCAAAGACTTCCCAATCACAGTCCGCTAGGCTCCGAGCTAATGGTGAATAACGGATCTCGTCTCTGATACACATTCCTCTGCCTGCGACTTCGTTCAAGTAATCGAGGCCGCACTTCTCATAAAGGATATTCAAACATTTGGTGGCTAAGCCAGGTGAGGAGACATTGGTCTCTATTTCTTCCCCCAATTCTGACTTAACTGGAATGAGAACGAGGTGGTGTACAGCATTCCGACCATAATTGTCTTTGGCCATGATATCGGCTCCGGCATAGAGAATAATATTGAACAACTCTGGCTGTCGTGAACGTGCTGCATAGTGAACCACCGACATGCCAGTGTGGTCAGTATCTTTAGCATTGACATCTGCACCAAATTCTAGAAGTAGCTTTATGATGCGGATAGCCAGCTCAATGTCATCTAATAGCCCGCAAGCTAGCATAAGTGGCGTCTTGAGCGAAGGGCAGTTGCGTTTTAGTATAGAGTTCAGTTGCTGCATGTTGGCGCATGCGACGTTGATGTTGGCCCCCTTCGTTAGGAGAAGTTTAGCGGTATCCTCGAAGCCATTGAAAACTGCCTGCTGCAATGGAGTGAAACCTTGAAGATCAAGAGCTTCCATATTGGCGCCGTTTTCAACGAGTATCTCGGTAAAACTGGGGTCTTTGCGGAATGCAGCGAAATGCAGTGGTGTTCTGTGTTGTCGGGGTGTTGTTTCTCTGGCCGATTCGTAGTTGACGTCGGCTCCCAATTCAATCAATAGCCTAACAGCCGGCATCATATTATCTTGAATAGCTGCGCATAGGAGCCCCGAGAGCCACGCTTGAGGGGACTTTGATGCAGACCTACTTCGGGAAGTTGGATCAAGAGATTTAATAACTCGACTAGGATTGGAAAAGTCGTATAGCCGTGAGACTTTTCCCGTCATGCGCCAAATATTTCCAACTGGGGCGTCAAAATAGCCACTGCTCCAAAGATGATCCATGTCTGCTGTTTCATCTTCAAAAATACTGTACAGGTCGGTGAGGTTAAAGGTCTCTTGGCTGCCATCGTTTGTTTGACTATAAAGTCTCTGAAGGATATTCGTCCCGGTGCCCTTCAGTCCAGGATCGCAGCTGATATAGGCCTCTAATTTCTTATCTTTCGGCAATAAGATGGTATCTTCGTGAAACTTTTCCATAGTCTGCCTATGGTGTTTGAGAAGTGTTGTGATTACATCTGTCTGGTTTTTGGCGACTGCCCATCTCAACGGGGTCCAGCCATAGACATCTCGCACCATGTGGTCTGAATTGTTTTGCAAGAAGAGTTCGACAGTCGCTGAATTGCCATTTAATGAAGCCCAAAATAATGGCGTCCAACCGACAGAGTCCTTGGCCTCGATATTGGCTTTGTGAGATATCAGAGTTAAGATGGCGTTTTGACTGTTTGCAAAACATGCCCAGTGAAGCGGTGTCCAGCTTTGTGAGTCCACAGCGTTCAAGTCTTAACCATTTTCCAGGAGTTCAGAAATCTTATTTGGTAGATTCCAGTAGGCCGACATATGCACGATTGTTTGGTGAGTGGGCATTGATTCAAACGCCGCTGAGCGAATCTCCAGATTATTGAGACCTTGCCTGAAGTTGCACGCCTGGAATGCTGCGGACCGGAGGTTGGCATCGTCGATCAGTTTATCAATGGCCTCGATAAAATTAACCTCCGGTCTCGCCCCTAAAACATGCTTTTGCCAGTACTGCGCGGCGTAGGAGAGAAAAGGCATTTTCTTGGTACGCAGTTCTAGTTCATTCAGCGTCATTACAGGTCCGGGCGTGAATGGCTTCAAAACGAGATAGCGCAAGCAAGATCTTGCAAAATCTTCGTGCCATTTGAAGTCCTCACGGTTGCGAAACCATTCGTAAACTGTGGAATGTACCATGGCCACAGTATCACTTTCAGGATTGAGCACCACCAAACCGCCACAAACTTTTAGAATCGTTTTCACTGGTATCAAATTCTCAGGATCAATGTCTTCACAATCCTCCTCTGATGCAAGCCCATGTATGAGCTCGGAAGCCAAAAGCTTTCTCTCGGCGCAGACGATCCATCCGATTACTCTGTGAGCTAAGGATCTGCGTGATTTAGACTGTTCGTTGATACGTCCGAGGCTAGATTCGAAAGCTTCCTCAAGGTGAACGGGGGAGGATTTTAAAGCTTTCCGCATCTCCTTCACGGTGCTTAATTCAAGAAGTTGATGAACTAGAATCTTTGCCAGAAGAAAACTGGGGCTATCAGTATTTGGACAGCACGGATTCGAGAACTTGGACTCACATTTCGTTTGACTTGTCAATAATATCCGCCTCTAGTTCAGGATAATCTTCGAGCAGATCTTCTAGGTTGTTTTCTTGAAACTGGCTGTACACATAGGCTTTCAGGTCATCTTCATTCGCACGCATCTCCAAGGTATAGGTGTACCCGAGGGCATTGCTTATATCTGGCAGATACCTACTCGTAATGAGAACCTGGCAGCGAGCTTTTCTAAACGGACCAAGGATGGCATTTATATCTTTGGGTGTCTCGAGCTCATCTGGTGCATCAATGATGAATATGAGTTGCTGTTGAGAACAGATTGCCAATAAAGCCTCTTGCAGATCTTTTGTCGTGGCGGATCGCGTATTGTTTGACTGTGCCCTGCATTTCACAAGGGTCTGGATGACCCCTGGATGACCTTGTGTAATCACCTGTTGCAGTATGTCCTTCCATATCGCATCCTTCTTCTGCGTCTTGCGGTTAGAAAAGTCGCAAAAGTAACTCACAACACAAGTTGACCCAGTTTTAAATGTCACAGATAAGTTTTGAAAGACCACCGAAGCAATCATCGACTTTCCCACGCCTGGTGGACCATGACACCAAAGAATCGGATTGTGACTATCTCCGGACACCCAATGCAAATACTTTTCGCAATTTAGAAACCACTCCCCGGTACTAGCTAACGGGTCCAGTCGAGGACCTGACGTTGTTGTTGGATTTTCAATCCAGTCTAAAAGGTCCTTTTGGTCCTGGTGATGACCCAAACGCGCCACCTCTTTATGGGTTTCTGATACTGTAAGGAGGGTCTGAGCTGCGAGAAAACTGGAAAAAGTGCTTCTGAAACGGTGTAATTCTTCCATGTGCTTTTTAAGCACCTTTTCTTTGAAGGGCCATAGGAGGTTAGACGACGGCTTCTCCAGATCCCCTCGCAGGCCTTCAAGCTCTTTGGCACATTCTTGGATGACGTCTTTGGATATGGAAAGAGGCCGGCCCATTGTGGTTGACTGATTCTCGGCGATTTGAGCAGCTTGCTCGCTGCTATGGAGAACACCAGTCAAGGCCGATATCTCTCGCAGATATTGTTTTTGCGTATCATGTGCTGTTCGAAAGTCGTCAATATATCCGTAGCTGAGCTTCGTAATTTCCATAACTAAGGATATTAAGCCGGCAATTCCCGACGCTATCCCAATAATTTCGGCCATTGTGATATCCGGACGAGCTTGCGCGTAAACTCGCCCGCACTCGCAAGCAGAAAGTTAGTCGTCTTGCACTGTTCAACACTTTTTGCGGTGAGGCATTATTCTGGTTTGTTTCATTCTTGAACACAGCCCCAAGTTGAATTATTGACACGTCGTCATCATGTGCTTTGTGCATGCTGATAGGTGCACCATCAGCCAATTTTATTAAAGGTGGGGAATAATTGCCGAGACTGTCGGTCGGCAGGCAGAAATGCTCAGCCTGGCAGGAGAACGGTCGGTTGGGGAGAGTTCATAGTTCGGCCAACCCTTTGTCAGGACGTTATTAATTGCAAGTAAAAATATTGGCCCTGATAGCCTTTGTCTAAAAGCTTACTACTAGTCGAAGTACAAGTGAGTGGGTGGTATAGATTAGCAAAGATTTGGCCCCACCGATAGCCGAGTTGAAAAATGGTCATCACAAATCAGACAACCTCGTAGTAGCCAAATATTCCCAATGATATAAATATTTTTGATCCAGCGGTGTCTATAGTAATTATAATTTAAGCATTATGCAGATATTATTGACTCTATCATTGTTTCGCTTCGATGAATTGGCCGTCCTCAGATGAGGGCAGAGTAGCGGTATTGACTAGGGAGATTTCGGCTTCTGTACCATGCGAAGAAGGTGGAGTAGCGATCTTGATATGGCGAGAAGAAGAGTGGATGTGGCGGGAAGGAGTGCTGTGGTGGCTGGGGTGCGAAGGTGGGCCTGTGCTGCTCTTGTTTCCAGAGTCGTTGCTGTCCTTCGAGGTGAGCCAGTGAATAACGATAGCAGAGAAGAGAACTGGCACCGTTAGTTTGAATTGAAATCACGCCAAGAATGAGAATGAGATCGCTTTTACCATCGGAGTTGCAGCAAATGAGGCAGATCCAGCCTGGCTCTCCTTCCAGTGCCATTAGAATCGTCAGGTTCCTAAGGGCGCATATTAGTTTATAGAAATACACGCTTTAGCAAGTGTTTCATACACAATACTACTGACTAATGTGCAGCATGAGCCAATGAAGGTGTTCAAGGCCACAGTTCGAAGTCGCTCATTGGCGGGGGTCTTGGGCATATTCTTAAAGGAATGCAAATCTATCGCAGGTCAGCTTTCGGCGACATAGAAACACATCATTAAACCTACTTCTCAGAGGGATCAGAAAGAGGATGGTTAGATAAATATTGACTGCGGCATCAAATGATATAAGAGGAATCATGCTTTTCTTTTGCATGCCAATTATGCAAACACCATTATCGTCGATTTTAATGATACGGCTACACGGTTTGTTAGTTGAATCCTCGGTAAATCTCCCAAAGGGGGGCTGACAAGATAAAGTTGAAGACGGCAATAATTGCATAGATTCCCAACATGGCAAACGAGTTGAGGCAGTATAGCTTTGACTGAAGTCGTCTTTTATTCGTATTTCGGACGATGTGCTATGGTTTATGAGATCATGGTCGGGTTAAGGCAAGAGGTGACGTACCGCCTTCTCAACGAGGAACATATAAATGAACTTGAGCGATGCGTTAATGGATAGTCCAACACTTGGTTGAAGGTTTCAAGATCTAGCTTACAATCTATAATTCTTGTTAACGTGTCTTCGCCTTTAAATGCTGACAAGGGGGCACTGACCTTGGTAGTCACATAGGCACCGAGGCAAAACCACATAGCGATTGTGCACGCGGCAAAACTGCTATTTACACCAAAGCTTTGTTGTAGAACGGTAGTGAGGACCACAAATGCCATAGAGTCGATGTAGATTGCAAGGGTGACTAGGAGAAGATATATGGTCAGCGACAATTGATCGACTACAATCAATACAATCAATTACGCCAGACGACGAATGGTGCTCTGGACCATCTTTGGATGGTTGTAACTCGCCGTGCTACACGCGGCTGATTAGCAAACGTAAATGAATAACGATGACCCAGATCGAGGGTGCTCTCGAGCTGTCGACGTAGACCTACATCCTCGCCATAAATCAAGAGAGGTGGATTACTCACAAATGCAGATGGCAAGGGTTGCGATAGAGGCCATGGCGATGACCAAGCTCATGAAATGCCCTGCAATGGGCACAGCAGCACCGGAAACCTCATGTGTTACTCCAGATCCTTCATATCTCTGTGAGTGAATGATAATTGGTGATACCGCCATCATGAACAACCGCGTTCTGGAAAACGACCTGGAGCAGCAAAGATGTTCGTGGTTCGCAAAATTTTCATCGCAAATCGGAAAAATGGCTACAGGCGGGATAATGGCTACAAATAACCGCAAGTGGCAAACGGCGGAGACGGGGAGCTTTCCGGGGAAGCTTTTTGCCTCAATTCGGACGGTCGGGGCCTCCGACTAGTCCAAGATGAAGATGGTTTGGCAAGCATTAAAACCTGACTACGATGTACCAAACTACACGCGCGGAATAGAAAAGATGTATTAGGTCGATTCTCAACATGGATAGCAACAGGCACCGATGGATGTAAAGCACCAGAGATGGTGATGATAAATATCATCACACTGCTCAGTAAGTGACTTGGCATAAAGCGAATGAGTAAGATGGGTGTCATAGGAAGATTGCTGGTAAAGCAAAAAAATATGACGAGGTCTCGGCCAAAGATTTCAGGCTCTCATTAAGCTTTACAATCCTAACAGAGTTAGGCACGGTGCATTCATGCATGCTGGAACTCTTTGGTCTAGTGGCGATACACAACATCTTGCGCAATTAATTACCGGGGCAGATCTTCCTTGACCTATGATCTAAGATGACGCGCCATCGAATCGACGAACCGGGTCAACACATCCAAGACCACAATGATCCAGAATAATTGGTCACTAAATGATGAGATCCAGAACATGTACACTTTACCTAATGGTGCGTCGGAGCGCATCCCGATCTTCCCACTCGTCCGAAAAGCTTAATACGATCTCTGGAATGAGGTTCGATAGTGCCAGCCATCCAGCCCCGTTTTTAGATTTGACAGCCTGCCGTTGGTATTCAGCTCAATTTAGCAATGACTCCCTCTAGCTTGCTCTCTTTTCGTAAATAAAATGGATACAAGACGTGACGAGTCATGGGCTAGTTTCGCCGGTGCGCGATTCGACTGAGGATGGGGATAATCCTCACTGACGTGTCCGTTGCCCAATGCGAAGATGGGTTTCAACAGTCTTGGGCTGGCTACACAGGGAATGATAAACTTGGTTTAGCCTCAATCGCCATCTCGAATAGTTGAAGCTTGCTCAAGCGCCACATTAGGGAATGCCCACCATTCCACAATTCGAGTGAGCGACGCGCTACCCAAGCTGGATCGGATTTACAATTTTTACGGGTCATATTCCCGGTCTGTGCCGTGCATGCGAATTTAAATCATCACCTAATTATTCTTATGTACGATCTTGAGACTGGACACAGGCTGACGATCGCTTTACACATGCTGCGATATCTGTGGTTAGCCAAGTCATCTTTACTGACTCCTCACCAACCACCAACGATTAATTAATATCTAGCTAGAGCCATGCGAGTTGCTTAAAAAGACAACATGAACAAATCGAGATCATTAACAAATGACTTACTTGCCACATTTGGACTACGCAATACAATTTCAAGTCATAAGGTCTAGTTTGGTTGAGATCTGGGACCGCGAATTTGGGCCTGGTGCAGGTCTACCGCAAAAGCTACCCAACTGAGGACATTCAAATTTTATAATCAGTAGGCGCGATTACGAGAGAGAATACGCACAAATTCCAGGGCAAGCAAGATAAATCCAGAACAAGTTGAACAGCATCAAGGATAGGATCGTTGTTGTGTCCTAGCGAACAATGCTTACTTTACCCGGCAAAGCGACCACACAACGCAAACAAAGCCATTGACGGAAACTGTGCATGCGAATGATGAGAGGAGGGAAAGAAAAAAAAAGTCAAAAAGAATGAGCGCTGCAGGACTCGAACCTGCGCCTCTTACGAGACTGCGAATTGTAATAGGTTAATCACTCAACCTGAACACAGCGCCTTAGACCGCTCGGCCAAACGCCCTTGTAATTGGATGAACACACTTAGTGGAATATTGAATTAGGTGGGAACCCCAAACCAACTAACAGCGCGTACCTGGACAGCACGGATGTGGCTGCAGAAAAAACGCGTCAACGCAACAGGTCTACTTACAACACCACACGAGCACGCAAGGTATTTATCACAAATCACCGGGATGAAAAACGTCAATCACTTCATCCGAGATGTAGCATATACTCTCTCTGTAAAAAATGGTGATTAGCGAAGTCGGTATTGTCAGCTTCAAAGCTCCGTCCGTGTAAAGCGATAATCCACACTATTACCCATTATAGAACCCAAGCACGTTAAATAACCATTGCGCTGAACAAGAGTAGGCTATTTCTTGTTTGACAAAGCATCATGTCAAAGCTCATTAAAAATGTCATGGTTGATGGTGACTTCATTTGGTGCTGCCGGATTCCAATCCCTGAATATCTTCTCGACTAGGTCTACTAGCATCATGTCGCTTCCTTTGGCGGTCACAAGTCCTAAAGCTGCCGGCAGCTTCTCGGTTTGGCCAGAATAGTCAGACACATAAGGGGTTGTGCCAACTAGATGCGTTAGTAGGCTGTCCTGTGGCAAGAAATTTTGACAGCAATAAATCAGCACGTCACATTGGACCTGGAAGAATCAACTATACCTGGAAAAACCAGCTCTGGGCATTGAGCATATGGCGCAATATTATAATAAAAGAATCCTCGCCCAGTGAATTGTTGAGGGCCAAGTTTATACCCATCGCGATGAATAGCCACGCCGTTGGTCCAGGGTAGGATCATAACCGCGGTTGAGTATCCATTTTTCGACGGGGGCATTACGTATTTGAAGAACCAATCATGATAAATCTTTAAGAGTGCACGGCCCTTGGCCTTCTCGTCTTCGGTGACCGTTGGGGAATATTTCCTAGAATTATTGACCATTTAAATCGTGATCAGCTGTGATGATGCAGATAAGCTTACTCTTTGAAGCGAAGCTGTGGGTTTAAGTAAGGATGTTTTCCTTTTTCTCGTTGGTAGGCTTGAATAAATGGCTTTAGAGTGCTCGTCCACTGCTCAGAGTTTGATGTCCAGTCAAAAGCAAAGTCAAAGGCCTCTCCTAAGGAATCACTTAGGCCTTCCGGATGATTCCTTTTCCAAAGATCCGCCAAGTTGATTTCTGTGCGTGAGACTCCCAAGTATTTCTCAACATGGGAAACAAAAGCTTCGAAGAGCTGCTTGCTCGCCGGGTTTTTGACCTGCCAATAATCTGTTGGGTAAAGTAGCTTGGTTGGTTTCTTGATTGGGACGATATTCGTTAGTGGACTGATAAAATACTGGCTGATCGGGAAGTATTTGCAAGTCGTACCTCAAATTCTCGACTAGCGGTTTCTGGTGTGCCATAGAGTGCCTGAGCGAGTGTCTTAAATTCGGGTGCTGTTCTTGCAAACCCACCAACCGTATCCCAGTACCTGTTCGTAAGATTCAGTCAGTGATTTCTGGATAGCTGCATGTACCTTACGGGCTATAGGTTAAAAGTCCTTTGGTGCTTGTAATACCAAGGGTTGGCCGCATGCCAAACAAGGAGTGAACGGCCGCTGGAGCTTTGATGCCGGCTAAACCTGGGATAGGTTAGGGACATAAGATAACTACGGGGGCGGAGACGCGTACTATCCGTGCCTAAGGAGTAATCAAGCCAATCATAGGAAGCTACAGCAGAAGCACTTCCTGGGCTGCCACTGCTGGGTGTCAGATAACCATCACCTCGGGGATTAAAAGGGCTAGAGTAGTCTATCCAGTCGCTAGTTGGCCATTCTGAGTCTCCAAATTGTGTCGTCTTTAGCTTTCCAACTATGACGAAGCCCAGGTCAATCAGCTTCTGGACTGCTGCGGCGTTTTCTTCCACAGGCGGGTATAACTCTGTGTATGCCCGGGATGAAGCACTAGTCTTTAAGCCCTTTAAACTCATGATATCTTTAAGCGCTATTCTTAAACCTGCATAGGGCTTATGTTTGGTCCGTTTAAAGTAGAGGCGCGATGGAACAGCAACCGTCAGGGAAGTGGGATGTTTCTCCCCGTATGCAGCTACATCTAGCGCCCGGTAACTTGCGGGTCGTTAACTGATTATAAAGCGATGAAAGTTTTGGCCCATATCTTACGTATTTTTATTGGCCGTAGGAACTGTAGCAACAACGAAAGCCTGAGAAATATCAGGGTACAGGCGATATGCCTCGTGCAAGCTGCCGTGGTTGATAAAATAGGGCCCCTCAGGCAGTAAACTTTCTTCTTTGTTGACACGAACGGTTAAAATATTCTCGGCACCTAGATGACGAAGATGCTGTTTTGTAGCTTCAGATAGTGTACTGACTTTGTTCGCGGTCTGGAAAATAATACATTGCATGAAATTCCATGACCAGACATCATCTGTTGCCGAAAATATTTGAAGAGTCTTATTGAAGTGATGCTGGTCTACGGATGGATTATTGAGGTTTAAGAGAGTGCACGGCTCGGCAACAAGTCGGTGATCAAAGTTGCTGAATTGTCTGTTGGCCGACTGGCGCAGGCATTTAGTTTTGGTCTTTCAAAAGGGCACCAGCTTACAATTGGTTTATGATGCAAGTAGTAGGCCACATCGTTTAACCGGACTACTGTCGACATGGCCCTTTGCACGGTAGCTTGGGCTAGGCAGACCCAAGCTACTAAAACAAAAATACAGATGTTTGCAAGCATTTCGATAAACCCCTATCGCGGTAAACATTTGCACAAACGTACAGCGTGGCACAAATTTGAAAAGATAGAGAAAAGATTCTGGCCCACTTTGGAGTTACACAATAGACATATAAATAAAAGACTACAGATGGTGGCTGATACCAAGGAATGTCACAGAGCCTCATTTCAGAGATGCTCAACACAAAAAAAACCTTGTCAGCCAATGATTGGTGCCCGCAGTGTCTTACCTCAGGTTGTGTAACCTTAGTAACTTCATGTACATGTACCTTGACTCATGGGCCGGAGTTTACCGGGTTGATCACATGCACGCACTCTGGGCCGCTTGGCTCGACTTGCAGGTTGTGGCAGAAATGAGGCCACCCACGCATGCTACGTGCCATCATATGACATTGTATTGATGCGCATGTGCAGCCTTAGATAGTAAATGGCGGTGTCTTGTGGGGTCAGTATTTTAACGCCCATTTGCACATGCGGCGCCCAAGTCCCAATCACAATTAGGCCCAGTTGAAAATCGAGGTTACATCGGTAATTTTCTTCTCATAATCGCTTCGTATTTGTGTGAAATTTTAACCCTGTTTTTTAGGAATTCTCTTTGTTTAAAAAAGTCTCGGGCTCGCAGCAGTAGCCGAGCGTACCCCCATACTTCTTGTGTCGTTAATACCTTGTTTCATAAGGGTTTCTGTGAGGTCACTTGGATTTCAAAATGTGATAGCGATGTATCTAGCAGTATTCAGAAGGTATTTTCAAGTGGCAATGAAACACATCACCACTGCTATATATGAATCTACCACCATAGACACTAATCTTATTCGGTATTGAAATGCGTCGATGCTAAGTCGTTCAAGGCATGTGCCATATCTCCCGATGGAAAAGAGGCTACAGCAGTTGGGTTTATAGGTGCCACATAATAAAATATTTCAAGAATTCATAATCACAAATTGAAACACTGCTCAGTGTACCCTCACAAAGTACTAATCGTGCCAGAGGGTGCCGGTACTGTGTTAATATTGGCAAACATACCCCAATCCATCACAAAGGGGTATTCACAGCGGCTCAGATTAGAAAAGGGCTACAAAAGCTCAGAAAATAAGACAATTGCAATTAAATCTATAAATGATATACTATTGCAAATGACATCAATTACGATGAGAAACATTTTGAATTGACTGAAGCTTTGAGGCCATCAACGATCAACGGCTGCTTGTTCACACCCACTCCCATCGTTCTACTAGGGCTAAACGTCATCTCGATCCCAAGTTCTAACATTGAGGGAATGCATCGCCCCGGAATTCAAGATGCTCAATGGTGTTACATGGCGAGACCTGGTCCAAGTATTCAAACCGCATCCAAGAGCATCTCGTTGCTCCTCGGTCCACTAGATTAAGTTGAAAGACCCCACAATCTTGCATTCCGCGCATTAAATGGCCTGCAATACGAATACTCGTCATCCCACAGCAGTTTTCGTCATTGTAACCATTCACCCATGAGAACTGAGAATGTCGCGCCTCGTGACCCTCAGAAGCTAGAAGGCCTCAGTTTCAATGAATTGATCGTATCTGTCTGGTGTAGATACTTGAAAGTGGGCCGATGTAAGCAATCTTCAGGTGTTCTAGACGCCATATTACCTTAGCGTTGAGCTGATTCGAACACGTATCAAGGGCAGTGCCCGACTCCAGTTTACTTCAGCTCCGTGGTGTTATATCGGGGGCCGATGCGGCTCCTAACCCACAGTAACACCACCAGATAAGCCTCTGCAGCCTTCGTTGACCAACATGTGAGTGTGTACTACACGAAGTTGACTTGGTTTCGGTGCAACGACAGAGTAAAAAAACGTTGCCTACCAATATGGAGTCGGCTACTCTAGGTATGGGAACCAATTCGACAATTGGAGTTTTGGCTGCAATACTCAAATTCACCGATTCTGCTTTCAATATAGCAAAAAACCAAAAAAGACGAAAAAGGCAGTTTCAACACCTCTCCTCCATGTTGGAGTCTTCGTTCAATACTCTCCAACAACTAATGAATCTAAGAGATGTTATTTCAAAAGTCCAGGATCAAGAGCTCATCGCTCACAATGTGCCCACCGAAGCCTTGAAAAATCACTTAAGAATTGTCCAGGCTCTGTGCGAACTATTACGAAGACGGGGGCGGCCATACCGCCGTTTCAAGCGATTGCTTCTCGCGTTCGAACTATCGACTAATCCCGATTCTTCAGACCCAGAACTCACAGAGAATATGCGATACTTTCGAGACTCAGAAAATTGTTTGTCAAGATCTCTGCAGATCTTTCAAACGTCAGTGTTACCAAGAGCTATCTGCATATGCATGTCATTGATTTCAATTAACTAATTGCTACTGCGCTTCTAGATATGCCCAGATTGCCACCCGTCGAGTTGTTACTGATACCACATCGGCTATCCTTCAGAATCAAAATATTACCCTCAATAGGATGGATACTATGGATGCTCATTTGACCCAATCGACCAACACAATGGAGAGGATAGAGAAGTCGGTCAACGCAATTGCTGAGGGCCGCATGACCACCCATAACAGCACTTCCTGCCCCCCAGAAAAGTTTATCGATGTTCCTTATCCAAGAAATAGACTCTTTACTGGCCGTGAAGATGCTTTGTCCAAGATTATTGAGGCCTTGTTACCCCACAGCGGTCATAATGCGGGGCTTGGCGAATTTTCTGGTCGTGTGTGCTCAATTTATGGGCTTCCTGGCATAGGAAAAACTCACCTTGCTAATGAGTTTGCCCACCGGCATAAGAATTCATTCAGACACATCTTTTGGGTATCCGCTGATGGTGCCGAGAAGCTAGAGCAGGACTTTGCCAAGGTTGCTCAGTCTTTAGGCCTTGCTACCATGACTATGGACTGCCAACAGACCCACAAGGCACTAAGTTCCTGGCTAGGCTCACAATCTAGTATGTCCGCTATACCCGTCTGTCTTTACGCGTAAGCTTACCATGCCACAATCGCTCGTTGGCTACTAATCATTGACAATATTGATGACTTTTGCCTACTTAATCCTTGGTGGTCTGCCATTAGCGGTGGTTCTGTGCTACTCACAAGTCGAAAGCGGTTTCCTGGGTGTGAGTCGATCAGTCCTGCAGGTATCAGTATACAGTTGTCACATTTCACGACATCAGAAGCCGCTGAAATGGTTAAAAAGCAGCTCTTGGGGAGAATAGACGGCTTCAACGAGAATAATGCTGAGGATTTGGCCTCAAGACTGGGATGCTATCCTCTATACATCCATCAGATGACGTCGTATCTCTCTTCATGTCCGTACGCAGTGTCTGTACTGGAGGAGCACCTCAGATCCAATTCTGGAGACGATGAGTTGCAAAAACTTCAAGCAGAAAGTCTATGGTACCAGACTAGTGTCGCTGAAGCTCTCGAAACGCCAATTATTAAGTTGAGCCTAGTAGAGCCCCAGGCTCGAACTCTCTTGACCACTATTGCCTTCTTTGACCCAGACAGGGTAC
This sequence comes from Calonectria hongkongensis, assembly GCA_017140755.1. NCBI lineage: Eukaryota > Fungi > Ascomycota > Sordariomycetes > Hypocreales > Nectriaceae > Calonectria > Calonectria hongkongensis. The sequence goes on along the minus strand of JAACJA010000003.1, from coordinate 1,762,108 downwards.
CAATCCAATTGCTTCTCTCCCTAGACGGGTGCAAAAATTATCCTCAAACCCGCGCCAAACTAGTTGAAGCGCTTGGTAAGTTGGCTGGGCCTTGCTACATATATTACAACCCTGGGATGAACCAACAAACTGTGTCGTTGAACATGCACAGACTGGTGCGAGATGCTGCGCTTCGGTGTGAAGATGCACTGCAACAAGCGTTTGATAATGCGGTGTATCTACTCAGACAGTCGTTTCCAATTCATGGCGTTGCGAGAGACCACATGGTAGAATATTGGGCTTCATGTGAAACTTTCCAGCCCCATGTGCTAGCTTTGTACCAAAGATACATGGAGCGTCGGGATAAAGGCATCCTGCAAATCAAATTTGACTTCATTGAGCTACTATACTCCTGTGCGTGGTGAGTATCATCGGTCTTTATTCATCCTTTTCAGCCCACCTAATGCTTTTTCAGGTATCTTTGCGAGCGCGGCCGGTTTGAAATGGCACAGAGCCTTATTTCAACTGTCCATGATGCCTATAGAGAGATGACAGGGGACGATATCAACAAACCAGGACAGCAATTGTTTCTTGCTGATATCTACCGTTGTCAAATGAGTTATCAGAACGAGGTTGCAAACGGGGCGGTGGACTGTACTGATCTGGCCAAGAAGACAATGGAAATACGAGAATCCGCAGTCCAGGCAGGTGAGATGGACCGATTTCACCCCAACAGAGCCAATGGATACATGAACTATGCTCTCTTTTTGGCTGGAAAAGATCCCCGGCGTGCTATTGAGCTGCATGAAGAAGCAATCCAAATCAGAGAAGGGTCAGATCGATATAGAAGTGAACAGCTCCATGGGCTTGCCCTGAATTATCTCAACGTAGGGAGATGCTGGTGGGTTGTTGGGCAGCTGCCACAAGCTGCAGAGTGTTTTAATAAAGCCCTTGAGCTAATGAGATCCCGAGAATTGGAGCTCGGCCGCAAATTCCCTCTGTGAGTTCCTCATCCTTGAGGTCTGTAGGGATCTGGCTAATGAGAGTAACTAAGAACCGCCTGGGCTTTGCTGGCATTGGGTATCGTGAGGGCCGATGAAGGAAAGCTTGAAAATGCGAAGAGTCTGATGAGGGATAGCCTTATCCTTCATATTAATCTCATGGGTGATACACATACCAAAACCCTCATGTGCTATTACAGGCTGGGCTGGTTATCCTTTCGCGTTGGTCAACTGCACTTTTCAGAGTAAGTTGTAATCTGACGAGCTTTCGTGTCGTCAGCAGCAGAATCTGGCTAACAGTGCTCAGGCGTTTATTATCGTTCGCTTTAAAGTCCTACAAGGAATTCCCTAAAATCCGCAATGAACCCAAAGCAGAAATCGCTCGGACAACATATCAACTTTCCAAAGTGTTGGAGGCGGCAAGACCTCTGGAGAAACGCTGGCAAACTCTGCGATCAGATGCATATCGCATGCTTTCAGAGATTGCACATGTGAAACAAGCGACAACTAACCAAAAAAGAGAATTTTCTGAAGCTGAGTTTGACGAGCAAGTGACTTACTGGTGTCGATGAGACTCACAAAATTGGATAGGGAGAGATTAACCGCTTTTGGATGTTACACAACATTAATTCTGGAGACATGATATTGACAACCAAACCAGGAACCAAAAAGAAAATTCAGGCAACCCCCAGGTTACAAAATTAGCTTTAACAGCGCCTACGAGTGGAGCATGTTGTGGCATATGGAGTCATATTTCGCGTGTTTGATGGAGTGATACTCTTGATTTAGCTTAGTTTGAACCTTATCCTCATTTCGAGGAACCAGGGGTTCACTCCCTCCCAGCTATACATAATAATATGAGATGCATGGGTTTGACCAAGTTTATGAATTTATTTGGTGACTTTGCAAGCACCTGGTAGTTAGGCGTCTCAATTGAGTCCAGATGCTGATTAGTAAGTTTGATAAGCCTAGATCGCGTTAACAGAAGGGTGATAAGCAATAGGGTAACAACGAACGGGCGCAATATGTTGGGGGATCGCAAAGACCCTGACAATGGCGGCTCTTGCAGGGGCTAGTGTCTCGGCTCGGATTAACAACAATGCCGCGTAATTGGTGCCGGCGGCAATGTAGGATCATGTGGGCTGTCTTAGTGCGTCTGACATCTGTCAAAGTGCAAGTGAGAGATTTTATACAGCATCACAGCCCCCACTGTCGCTAACCTATACACCGAGACAACCGTAGCCTTGGCTTTCCGTGTTGAGGCTGCAAAACGACCTTGACGTGTCACTCTGAGGCACGTGGCCGACTTAGATAAAGCCGGGTGACGCCATCATAGAGTGATTGGCATGTAACAATACATGTAGGTACAAGTAGCAGATCTATGTGATTTCGATCCAAAAGAGCATGGGAATTGTAGTAGTGGAGGTGCATTTGGATACGGATGCTGCCTATAGAGACTTTTCTGAGTGCTTTATTTGATGATCTACCACAATTACTGCTAGTGCAATCCAAAATTTACAACCCTGGGAATTTTATTCATTGACCGTCTATCAATCGGAAACAGTAAATCCAACTATTTCCTTGAGCACCATGTCTGAGCCGATGTTGTGCACATGCGATGACCCCCAAACTTGGTCGGACCATTTGCCCCTTCTGACAGACCTCACACAAAAATGGGAAATCGATCAATTCAAACCGCCAATTCACAACGCCAGTATTTTTTATTTGAAGAAGAGCGATCTGTATAAACTTGAGAAGCCATACTTTTTTAATATCCCGGTGGATCCATCTTGGGAGCCCAAGTTGAAGCAAACCAACGTCAAATACACTCGACAATGTGTGGCTGTTACGGACATTCGTGGGCATGAGAAGTTAATATCTTTGCATAAGAATGGCTTTCAGATTGGCATTTTCAACTCCACCTTATCATATGAAGATTTCGGTGCGACAGATACCATAGTATCGAAATATTATGAAGAAGTCAAAGAGTTCCTAAAAGTTTATACAGGCGCTGATGAGGTTCTACCATTTGACTTTCAGGTTCGCGCAACCATTGAGGGAGTCTTTTTTAAGAGAAAAAAAATCATCCATGTGAGGTCGTGGATACTGACTCCCAGTCCAGGTTCGTCGAAGAGATCCTAGTCTCCCGGTTGGTTCCCGGGGCGCTCCCGGCAAAGCGCAGCCATTTGGCGCAGTACATGGAGGTAGCATCCTAGCCGGGCTTTTGGCGACTTGCCGGAAACGCTAATTATCAATCAGATCAAACATCAAATGCTGCGTTTCGCCGCCTGAAGCACTTCCATCCAGGGCATGCTCAGAAATACGCAAATGGGCGGTTTATGATTGTGAAGTAGGACGATCTCAGACGTCTTGATATTACCATCCTTGTGGAGTCTGACCAGAGGATAGTGTTTGGAGACCACTTGTTGGACCTGTTCAAGATGCACCTTTAGCTCTCTGCGACTATAGAACCGTCGACAAAGGAGACTGTGTTGCATGCGACATAATCTTCCCGGATTATCTTGGCGAAACATTAAACTTCAATCCAAGTCCAAAACATCGATACTATTTTATTGATGATCAAAAGGCCGTTGAAGCTTGGATGATTAAATGTTTTGATTCGGCAACAGCTGAAAGCCCCGAAGTGGCACAATGTATGGCCTAAACTGAGAAATAATGGCTCAGTAGTCACTAACTGATTCGCAGTTACACCTCATGTGTCATTTCCTTACATAAAGAAAGGTGTCTCGAATCCTCCCACGAGAGAGAGCATTGAAGTGAGGACATTTGTTTTCTTTGAGTAAACGGCGTGGTGTGACTGAAAGCAAGATTGTATGATTGAAATGAGTTGTCCAAATGTCGTGCATGGATTTAAGTAGTTTTGGTATGTAGGTAAGATTGAGTCTATAATGCAGCTGATGAACTACTGATGGAATTAAAAACCTGTTATTGTATTGAAAAGAGTAGTATATACCGGCAAAATATGATCCGTATGTGTGTTCAACTGTCCAATTGTTATCCGATGGACAAACATGACTCTAGCAGTACCTGGTCACACGGCACAATTTATGATGTATCAGATAATTAGAACCCCAATTTGACAGATCACAATCTTAGATCTACAGCAAACTAGATAAATTTACAGCGAATAGCGGTCATTCAAATGCTATGTTACCTTCCAAATCCGTTAAATGTGCTGCACGGCTCAAGAAATGTTTAAAAACACCAGACCAAGCTACCAGGCCAAAACTACCAACGTATGTGTATTTTGACTCCTACAAAAGTATCGTGGAGGAATCCCCACAAGTCTGAAGTGTGCATGCCCACTTAACCACCCTCGGCGACCGTGCTGCAAGCACACTGATCGAATCATGTATCAGCTAGGGAATCACACGAATCAGACCCATGTTTCATGATACTTACGCAAACGCCATTGACGCAAGCCGAACAACCCTAGATACAATATGTGTAAGGTACATTATGCTTATATGTGCGTGGAAAGACTTACCTCTTTGGTTCCATTACAATGCGGACAAGTCGTGCTGCTCTCTGAGCAGGTTTGCTCAATTTCACCTTGGACTACATTTACCCACTGGTACCATGGCTTGTCGTTGGGCTTTTCAGGGTCCCTCTTCCAGGTCAGCCAAGGTTTAGCATCCAGCTCTTCAGTGGAGGCATTTTCTAGATTTTTGGGTGGCCAGACTTGACGCCAGGGCTGGCACTGTGGGCCGCTATTGGGCTGAGTGATGGTGTCCCATGCCAGTGCCTCGGGGCTGATGTCTTTGTCGAGGCTGTATGGGTGCGACATGATGGTGTGATGGATATGTTTCTGTGCCGAAGCAGCTAGGTTAAGCCGGGTGATGGGCCGTATTTAACCACTGTCTCGGCACTTATGCGGCTCTGGTGCCAGGGAGTGTGTTCTTGGAGTAGGGTGTCCACATCACTTCAAGCTGCCTTGTGCAGTTGAACCGACCGACCGACAACCGGAGAATGCCTTATCCCTGTGTCTTTTCTGCCTTGGGTTGAAAGACGGGTGGTTCAATGTTGCCAAACCTGGGATTCATAGACGGATTACACCAGCATCCCGCCAAAGTAATGACGACACCCCACTCACATTTGTCATCGGGTACTGTCGGGTTTATTCTGATTTTGGTAGAGAGCTTTATCCGGTGAGTGGCAAAAGCGCCCTTCAACCGTGCAGAAGGGAGCAAAGAGATGGGGGCGGGGTAGAAGTGGGTGAGTCAGCAGGAGGTAGACAGTGTCATGGATGAGAGGTTACGGGTCTTGATAAACCGCATGCTATGAGTAAGATCTACCAAATGTTGAGGGGGAAAGCTCGAGGATATAAATGTAGCCATTTATAGATTTAGTGATACATAGTTAACTGGCAACAGCCGTTCACTGCGTGCCAGGGCAACCATACCCTGCACATATGAAAAGAAGATGCTAATTGGTTCACAGGTTCGATGACTCTTGACTGTTCCATAAACTGAATACAATATCCTTCCATAGTGTCGGTAATTCGCTTGAACTCGACCGAAACTGTCAATTGCGACTACCTAAACTATAACTAGATGGAACGAGTGCCGAAGCATTACTTACTGAGAAGGCTTTTCAAAAAGTGCAAGGATCTCTTTATTTTCCATTGCTGCCGCGATATCCAAGCACGTTCGGCCCTTTCCATCCTCGGCCATTGGATCAAGACCAAGATCCAGCAACCATTGAAACCGGATGACAATTACACTCGAAAACCAAAACCTGCAGCTGGACTCTCCCAGCTCCTTTCTGTCCATTCCCGCCACCGCATGAAGCAAAGTTTCCCCTGAATCGTCCACGGCGAAGAAGTCAGTCCCCGCCTTGGCAAGCATCTCGAGTGACTCTGTCTCGACTTCCTTTACGACTCGGGTGTGGAAATAATGAGGTCGATGGAGCAGAAAGGAAAACGCCGGTGTTTGACCGTTTTTGTTCCGACCATTTATCGGAATTCCAAGTGAGACAAAATGTAGCCAAGTTGTATGCAACTTGGAGATTTCTCCATGGGTCCTGCCGTCCCAGGAAAGCCATTTGGATAGCTGATGCAATCCTGAATCGCCATTTGCATCGGGCTGCCGAGGATCCGCACCAGCCTCGAGGAGGATGTTGATTGCTGTGGTGTCTATGCCATTAGCGTTGCCGGGAGATGCTCGCCGGAGCGCGTAGTGGAAAGGTGTTTCCCCAGCTGCATCGGTTTGATGCAATAGTTCGGGCGCTTTCGACAGAAGAAGCCGCATAGAGTTGTGGCCTGTAAAATACGGTTGATCCCCAATCATATATGCCCCTGCACTCTTAAAAGGTGGTACACTAGCAAGGTGATGCAATGCGTTTTTCTGTTCATAATCCCGCGCCGTAACAGACGCGCCTTTCTGAAGCAGAATCTCGAGAATGGTAGAGCCATTCTTTTCACATGCTTTGGTTTCGTCTTCGACTACATGTTGCTCCCGTCGCCGACTGTAATGCACATCAGAGGCGGGGCGATCTGGATCCTGCCTGCTGTGGGACGCAGACAATAGCAACGTTCGCCCTTTGTAGTCTCGGCGCTCTAGATCTAGATTTGGTAGGTCAAGAAACGGTTGGATCATGCCGCCTTGATCAAGAATATGATGAATCGCAGAAACCTTCTGCATGAAGTCACTATGTTCGGCATCGTTTCTCTTCATGAAAGCGGCAAACGGATCTGCCCCGTGGTCCAGAAGTAGACGGATAACCTCGAAGTAACTATCCAAATCTATATCTCTGGCGTGGTGAGGCGGAGAAATCCCATCGAGCATAGCAGCAAAGAAGATCGGAGGGATTTCTGATTTATTTATCCCCATCCATGAATATTTTGTGACCGATCGGTTGTCAGTAGGTACTTGATAGGCATTAGGGTTCGTCCCAGAGTCGAGAAGAGCTTTGACAAATGTCACGTCAGCATTGCCGATGGCGCTGGCAAGGGATTCGATGGACCCAGTTGCACCATGCTTGAGAAGCAGCAAGGCTACGTCAATACTTTTGCCAGCTTGGGACAGACAATTCTTGCCGTCATAGTCGACCGCGTTGACGTCTGCTCCTGCTTCTACCAGTGTTCGCACAACCCGGAGCCTGTATGGTGAATAACATATTCCGAGTGCCCAAAGCAGGGTGGTGCGTCCGAAGCTATCACGCCGTTCGAGGTCTGCCCCCTTCTTGATGAGGTATGGAAGGGCCTCCGCCACTTGCCACCAGTATTCTCCTCTGCAACATTCCTTAACAGCTGAGTTGTCTTGTGTATATTGTGTCGCGTTGTCACTGTGGCTAGGCCAGCCGTAATATCCATCATTTACATCCACACCTAGTTCCTCAACTAGGTACCGGAGCATCGGCATGTTTCCAATTGGGCGCTTGCAGGCATCTATAAGAGGATGAATGGTCAGCAACCGATGACTCATGTCACCATCAGCCTTGGAAAGCCGCAGAGCTTTCTCGCGCTGAGATTGCAGCTGTTGAATCTCCTCGCGGGTTACAGCATCGCGAACAATTGAGACCACTCCAGAGTCCACCAATTTGAAGAGGATTTTATAACCATCGTCCATATCAAGAAGTCTTGGTCCTTGTTGGAGCATGTGCTTTATAGAATCCCAGGCGTGCTGTTTCAAAAGGTTTCCGAGCAAAGCTTCGGTGGAGCTAACGTAGGTATCAGTTGAGCAAGGTTCGGACCACGGTTTAGCATCAATGAACGCTTGATGAGTGGCATTACGTCTGTAAATACTAGCCGCCATCTTGTGGGCAACTGTAGACGACGGCCATTGATCCTGAATCAGCGACCTGACATATGCGCCAAGATCAGCCTTTTCCGTTGTCGGCTTCTTAGCTTCAGAATTGTCGCGCTTAGGCACAAGGTTGCCATTCTCTTCCTCAACTCTTTGGCGCAATCGAACAAGACATTCCATTGTATAATCATGACTTTGTTTGCAATTGGCAATCGCCTTATCCAAACTCGACGGTCCATTGTTTTCTCCTGGGGTAATCAGGTCGGCTCCGTAGGCGCAAAGCATGTCTAAAATTTCTTCCAATCGCAGCGTCATCCCTTTCTCCTTGAAACCCTGCCTTTGAGAATCTTGAATTTTGATACCGTGAGTAGACTCCTTTGTGATAAGGCCCAAACACCATTGGTAACTTGACATCGGTATCATGTCATGGCATCCCTTTTTGTCATTCACTCTAGAATTTGCGGCATCCCAGAGTATTCTTTCTGATTTATGTTCAAGACACCATTCCAACGGGGGACCGACTCTGCTGCTTGTAGCATTAGGGTCAGCGCCAGCAGCAAGCAGGAGTGCAACTGTTTCCGGGACACCAGATCGGCAGGCCAGGTGTAGCGCTGTCGGTATTCCTGGTTTGTGAAACGTGTTTAGGTGCATTGTCAACCCTTCCTTGCCAGATTGTGCTTCTATGGCCTCTAGAAGCAAAGCCACCGTTCCTGGTTTACGGAAACGCGCAGCGACATGCAGCGGCGTTACTCCTTCGAGGGTAGGCTTCGTAGGACTAGCACCGGCAGTGAGGAGCTCATGGACGTAAATCTCAGCGGACCTTGCTGCCACGTGGAGTGGCCTTATGCCATCGAAGTCTTCAATATCGATGTTTCGAAATAGCTTTAACCCGCCAGTAGAAGGTTTCTCTACCGGAGTTAGCATGAAATGAAGCGCAGATTGACCTGCATGGTTCTGTTGGTCGGGGTCTACGCCCAGTGATAGAACGAGTTCTCGATGGGGACAAGCTCGTGCCACAACTTCATGAAACAACGTATTCCCCTCGTAATCTTGACTCTTTGGGTCAAGCCCACGCTTGATCAACTCCTCAACCAGGGGTTCTCGATGTTCTGCTCGGTGTTGAGTGAGGATGGGAGAGAAAAGGAGATTGAATCCTTGATAATCAACAAGATCGAGCCGCGCACCCAGAGCAACAAGCTGGTCAAGGTTGGGGATAATTTCATCAAAATTCCGAGGCCCGCTCATGTTCCTGAGAAAGTAGAATATGGGTGTGCGCCCTTGCTTGTCTCTCATGTTCAGGTCAGCACCAGCAGCCACCAGTCGCAAAACCACGTCAAAGTCGGTCCAAAGACCCGCCAAATAATGCAGCGCAGTCCTCCCTTGACCATCACGGTTATTTACAGGAACATCCATCTCAAGTAACCCATCCACAATGTCCAGTCGGCGAGAGTTGTCAGCCTGGTGGGAAAGCTGAGAGACCCTCAGATGCAAAAGCCCTTGACCATGGTGGTTTTTGGCCGTTGTATCGGCACCTAGATCGATGTAATGGCGGATTATGGCCGTAGAACAACTGCTGGCCGCAGCCAGTAATGGCGTCATCCCGTCTGACTCTCTTCGGTGATTAATGTCTGCGCCCCCTTCCTCAACTAGTATTTTGAGAATCTCTGGGTTGTGACACCCATAAAGAGGTGTGCTTCCATGAGGGTGTCGAACGATAGTCACGTCTGCCCCGGCTTCTATCAGGATCCTGACAAGGCTGGGCCACATGTGAACAGCGTTATACAGAGCTGTTGCCCCGTCGCTATCGCTTGCGTTGACGTCGACACCGGACTTGAGCAGTAATGATACACATTCTAGTAAAGATTCTGGCTCTTCATATCTCTCGCTGGTACGGTTCATTTGTGCCATACGGCATAATGCATGCAATGGTGTTGTGTTTTCATATCTTTTGGTTCGGGGACGATTTGCCCATTGGCCGAATTCTTCTCCCTGTGGTGAAGACAAAATGGTTGGGTCTGCTCCCGCTCTCAACAAGGAAATTACCGATTTGATATGAACATTCGAAGCTGCAATATGAAGAGCGGTTTGTCCACGAACCAAGGCATTGACGTCCACCAGTGGGTGTTGTAAGATGACATCAATAACTTTTGGACACCCCTTCCCACGACTCCCACCTCCTGCTGCCCATGCTAGTGCCCGGTTTACGGTTTCTGCATCTTTCAAGTATGGAAGAAATGCCTTAGCAGCCGACTCAGACTCGTAGTGCATAGCGTACATCAAAGGACTATGCCCCACCGTCCTCTCAGGGTCGCCGCACATAATGCCAGGGTCCGGGAGTGTTTTTGGTGTCAGTGGGTCTACACCTGCTGCTAATAGCAACTCAACAACTTCGCCATGATCCTTTGATGCAGCCACGTGGAGTGGTTTCTTGCCATTATGCTGGGATGGCTCGTCCGGTTTTGCCCCGTTAGCGAGAAGAACCTTGACCACGCGTACATGTCCTGCTCCAGCGGCCTGAAAAAGGGGTGTTTCATCACCAGTATATACTGAGTTGACATCGGGAGTTTGGGTTTCTATAAACTTGGCCACGTACTGACTTAATCCCAACCTCGATGTTATATGAAGCGGGCTCTTGGCACTGCCACCACATTGTGAGAGCAATATAAGAGCTTCGAATGTCTGACCAGAGAGGAGCTCAGAGATGCTGTCGTAGAGCTCTCCAGACAGTGGCCCGCTAATGTCGGCCTTGCGTCCATGAACGTGCCAGTTGTCTAAACTGTAAGTAAGGAATGGGTAATTCAAGCCAAGATTTCTATTCACTGCGGGCATCTGATAGTGACGATCACCCCATTCGCTATCAGTTTCGTAGTCGTCGTCATCAGGCAGCTTGACTTCATCCAAACATCCACAGAGTAAATAGGATATGCAACATAATGCCAGTCGGTTGTGGGTGGAATTCATGTTCAGGACGGGATAGGCATTGGGATCGATTGACGATTCAGGAGACTCTTGGCAGCGTGTAGAGCCATTAAGGAACTCGGTCAGCGAGTGGTGAATGACACAAACGGTCTCATCAGGCAGTATTTCCAGAAGTGGTCCACAGGCAGCTCTGACCAAGTCCTTTATGGCGTCGATCTTTCTGATGGCCCCTGTTTGCTTCCTGTCTACTACTCTGATCATATCGACAATCTCCAGAAGCCGAAGTGGGCGTGAAGCATGTGTGACAAAAGACAGTATAAGAAGTTGCAGGTGCTGCGGGACACCGGATCTCTTTGCATGTTCGTGCAAAAGGTTAGTGTACATGACATTTAGGTCTAAAGGTAATGTCTTTAGCACCTCTTCCACCAAGGCATCCTGCTCCAAAAAGGCATCCATGGCCAGTTTAGCATACAGGAAGAGACCGTTGGCTCGACCAGGAACCGCATGTTTGATGATATCCTTGTTTTGGTTGCTCAAGTCTTTTGATGTTCGATGTAGACGATGCACGACATAGCTAGCAATATCCTGATCAACATGATATTCATCAAGTCGAAGGTGTAGAATAGGCTCCTGTCGCAATGGTCGCTCAACTTTGGGGACGGGGCGGCTGGTGAGAATGAGCTTGACACGAGAAGGGCGCCAGCGCCCAAACTCAGCAAGGGCTTGTAGAAAAGCATCATTGTTATTGTCCATCTCATCAAGGGCATCTACAACACAGTAGACCTTTGGCAAGTAGACCATGGCAGCTCTGAGATGCTCCCACATGGTGGTCATTGATACACTGTCCAGTGATCGGCGTTTGTCTATGTATTCCTTCAACCGAACTTGCAGTGGAGGACTGTAATCAAGCACCTGTGCGAGCCAGTCGCGCAGCAAAGCGTCGGGGGTGTGGTTGGCATCGATAATTTGTCGGAAGAAAAAGTAGAGCACTGGCACCTCCTCTTTTGACAAATGGTCTATCAAAGAGGCGGCAGCGACAGATTTTCCAGACCCAGGAATGCCTTTGATCCAAAGCATTCCTCGCTTCTTATTGTCATGCCATTCACGAAACGTTGACGAACTCAGCAGCCATTCTCCAGTGCCGGGGAGATAGGAAGCCAGGTGCTTCCGAAATTCTCCATTTTGTGCATCATACGAGGTCGGTTTGAGCCATTCTCGTATGGCATTGAGAACTTGAGGCGATTCAGGCAGGATGTTTTCTTCATTGAAGTTACTCACATCATCCCGACCAACAACAACTGCTTCATCATCATCCCACGCAATGGTGTCTTGTTTTGCGTCACTCTTCGACATTACCAACGCAAGAATTTGGTGAGGCGTTAGTTGTAGTTCAACAAAAGGGAACTTTTGACCGGTTCCCTCGAGAATGCGTGGTAAATATTGAATGCGAGAGCCAAACTAGGCACCCTATTGCTGCCTAGATAAGCAACCAGTAAGACTCCACTCTGGATGCATCTGCTCCACAAACGTTGGTATTCGTGGCTGCTGTCCAGGCATTATGCACCGCCACAGTCTAAGTCAGCTCTGAAACTAGGATAGGCCCTTTAATGCTTTCGTGTGCAGAATAGATTGCAGGTCTTATTTATGCTATTCATCTCTTGGGAAATCCAAAATCGTGGGAGCGGGGTAAGTTAGGGTGAGTCAGCAACATGCTGATGGACTAAACCTATGATGCGACTTGCTCCTACTCACTAGGAGACATATAGGGGCTTTGAAGCACTGGCTTGAACCAATCCATTTCTATTGGAATATTAATCAAGTCGCTAGACTGCTAAACAGATGAACTGCAAACGGTTCTTGATCTTCCAGAACTCCACATTATGCCAACTATCGTATGACGGCAGATATACATGGAACTCAATAAACTTGGAGATATAAACACAATGATTGATGAGTATTAAATCCATCCTTTGGTTCAAAGCACAATTTGTCGTAAGAGAAAGGAATAATAAATATGAGCACAAGGCTAGGAACAGTTAAATGCGTAGAATCAAGTTCCTACCCGACCTTTAATAGTGTTCAAAACTGCGCGCCCAAAGATATTGCAGAAGCATTGATAGGTTTGACCCCAAATCAGACCAGCACTTGTACTCGCCTGGAACAGCCTCCCCGCCTCAACACTTCCCGCAAGACAAGAGTGTGACATGCGGCGACCAGAGCAATACTACAAGGTTAAGGAGCCAGGTCATTCGTGGGGATATGCCGAACAAAATCGAATTACATGTCGAAGGGCGGCTCCCAATATGATCTCAACTCAGTTTCTGAAGCAGGTTGATTGCGTTTCTAATCAATGACAACACCAACGTCAATCTGGCTGACTAAATGACATGTTTAAACCAGACGATAGCAAAGTCGAACCAGATAGCGCGTCGCATATTCAATTGATTCTGGAAAGTGCCATAATCGCGTTTTGAGTATTCTTTACATCTGTTTGGCCATCATCAACCAAACCCGGATAAGGCAACGTGACTTGCCAGTTGCTGCTGGGTCTGGGTGACCTTGCCGCATACGCGATAGCTCGATTTGGGCTTTTTCAAAAATGGCCCCACGACATCCTTTCGCATCTAATCCCGGCGTAGCAAGCCAGCATGATTCGACGTTCAAAGAGCCGAGTGGGGCTAAATAGTGGTCAAAATGACGCATTCGTCTCCCTGACTCAATTTGGTTCTAAATCGCGTCTATTTGGACGTTTTTGTCATGATCGCCATCTGAGACAATCAGATAGGTCTAGTTGAGAGGAAATGGAAGAACTTTGTAGCCCTGGAAGGCGGTGAGGATGAGGGGAGAGAAGAAAACTATTCCAGACATTGCAAGTCTCATTTTTAGTAGGACGGACTCCACTGCACATTTCTTACATCGCCTTTGCAACTGATTACCCACAAATATGTAATTAACAATTTTCTCCCCGCGGAAGAGAAATCAGCCGATAACGTAGCCGAGACAGTTTAGTGCATTATCCTCGTGTCACAATGTTATATGCGCGAGAAGGGCTAGTCGTTTGCTTGAGTATAGGGTATGGTAGTTTACTCTGAACTCAATAGCATGTTCGCCAAAAAAGACATATGGGGCAATGTCGGCGTCTTCCAAAATTCCGATGTAACGGAATCCACTTGTGTTGCATGGGTTGGAATAGTGTTGTGTCAAGGTGGACCTCTGAAATTTGTGTGTTCCGACAGATCAGACCAGATCACAAGACCACTTGTCCTGCCAGCTATTAAAAGCTAACAACCTCGTGGGTTATGAATGTGAAGGAACTTCCCCAGATTCTCTTTTTGCAAGTATTAAACTTAAACAACACACTCCTGCCCAAAAGTCACAGACACCAGCCCGATTTTACTTTATAAAAAAAAATGGCCACCCACAAGGTTGGAATCTTCCCCGCCGCTGGCGGTATCGGTGGCTTCACCGTTAAGCACATTCTTAAAAAGCTTGATCCAAAGGATGTTGTGCTCGTTGCGAGATATCCGAACAAGATGGCATCTGCTGTCGCTGAGGGGGCTACGGTGCGCCAAGCGGATTACGAAGATGAGGCTACTCTAGAGCACGCCTTTGATGGCGTTGATACCCTATTTCTGATTTCATATTCCTCCGTTTCTCATCATTATAGATTTGAAGTAAGTGATTTAACACGTATCTTGATACCTTCACTATGATAAGAGGGCCAAGTCGCTAATTTGTGAATCCAAAGCGCCACCGTGCTGCAATTGACGCTGCCATCAAGAGCGGCGTGAAGTACATCTTCTACGGCTCGCTAGGTTACGCTGGTTCCACAGACAACTGTGAAAGTGTTGCTTATGTTATGCAAGCCCACCTTGACACGGAAAAGTACCTTGCGAAATGTGCCAGCGAACATCCAGGGTTTGACTACACTAACATCCGCGAGGGTCTCTACTCTGAGTCTTATCCCCTTTACACCGGATGCTTCAACCCTAAAGAGCCAAGCGACGAAGTACTTATCCCCCATGATGGGTCGGGCCCTGGAATTTCGTGGGTGAAGCGAGAAGAACTGGGCGAGGGCACCGCAGAAATTATGGCTCGTTTCGTCCGGGATCCGGCAAACTTCAACTTGCGCAAGAAGACAGTGCTCCTGTCAGGCCAAAAGGCTCTTTCACTGCAAGAGACAGTAGACATACTGAGCGAAATTGCCAAAAAGCCTGTCGCTATCAAACAGGTCTCCGATGCTGAGTTCTCAGCGCAGCCAGATGTGGTCTCCATCCTGACGTACGGAAGCAAAACCTACGCACCTCAGTGGGCTTCAGTATTTGAGGCCTTCCGCCGTGGAGAGGGAGCATTTGTGTCGCCGTTGTTGAAGGAGCTTTTGGGTCGAGAACCAGAGGACTTTAAAACTACCATTTCAAACGCTGTGCAGGGTCTCTAGTATCCATGCGTTGTGGATAGGACTTGGAAGGTTAGGCAAATGATTAGCGTAAAATGTAAGAGATCAGTTACGTTTGGCTGCAAATAATTAAAAATATCATTATTTAAAAGGCAGATCTACAGGAGGCTCTAGATAATGTGCCATGTTGCCGCTATTTGTATCGGTATTATCAGGGCGAAACTCAAGCCACACGTGGCATACTGCTGCCGCCACGTTGACGACCACTAAACTTACTGGCCCAACCTCGGCCTGGCCTTACGCTGCTTGAGATAAACCGAATGTTTTGGAAGAAACAGAATTATAGCATCTGCGTCTAAATTTCATTGCGACAGAATAACCTTTAAGACAAGGGGTATACAATCAGATTAAAATAGGTTGTAGAAATATTAATGTGAATTGAACTCTATTTTATGCACTTGCGCGCATGCCGCGTATTCAAGGCTCGGTGTCACTATAACGCTGGCTTCTTCAATCCTCAGTCACCAAGGCATTGACACTGATGTCGTCCAGCTGGAGACTATAGAAGATGATATTCACATTATTCGGTATACTTAACATGACACAAGCCTGTATGGTTGTTCCCGGGCTAGGCCCATTGTAGTCCATCGTAGCCGGGTACTCGTTGTAGCTGTTTGGCATAGGAGAGTTCACAATATTCTGTACCAGGCTGGATACACCGCCGATTGAATAGCTGATCCTCAAATCGGATTCAGGACAAGAAGACATAGAATACTCGCAGGTTGCGGCAACCCAAGATGAGAAAGCGTATTGGGCTCCGGAGATATATGTAACAGGCTGGCATACAGATATGGTTTGGTCAGTATTGGAGGCTACATAGTTACTACATATCAAGGTTAGCTTTTTGAATAGTAAGAGCCAATAGAATGGGAGGGGCGAGTCTTACAAGGAGTAATCTCCATTGTTCGGGAAGACATCATCGCTTGTGAACGGTCGGATCTGGTTTTCGGTAGGTGTTCCGGCTATAGATCCGCCGTAGGTGAACACCCATGGACTAGAGACTCCGTCCTCAAAGCCGCCATTGACTGCCAAAGGTATAGTTTGGATAGCAGCTGGGACTGATAAAGTTCGTGTAGGGGCATCAGTCTCTGTCACTGGGAATCCAGTTGTTGCGGAGTCCACAACAGTGACGACATCTGTAGTTGTCAGATATTCAACCGAAAGAATAGAATCCGTAGTCGTGGGATCCGTAGCAGTGATGATATCTGTGGTTGTCAGATCTTCAATAGGAAGAATAGAATCTGTAGTCGTGGGGTCCGCAGCGGTGACGACATTTGTAGTCGTCAGGTCTTCAACAGGAAGAATGGAATCTGCAGTCGTGGGATCTATAGTTCTGGCATCTTGGGTGGTGGTTGAGTCTGCGCTTGTCGTGGATTTGGTCGCTGAGTCCACTCTTGGCGTAGAGCTTGTAGCAGGGGTAGAATCGGCATTCGGCGTTGACTCTACGGTCACCGTGGACTCCGCAATTGTAGTTGTAGACAATTGGGAAGAAAGACCAGATGAGTAGCGTGGCGAGCAAGTCTAATTTTAAGGTTAATTACCACTGAGAAAGCTTTGTCCTCGACTTACCTTAGCAATAGAGAGGCTTGCTGCGCCGGAGAGAAGAAGGAGAGTTTTGACCCGCATGGTGATGCAAGATTTTACTCGATCCAAAGAAGAACGGGCGTCAGGAGTGCTACTTGACAACTGGCGATATTGTTGCAGCTGAAGTTGATGGCATTAGATGTCGGCGCAACGTAGCTGCTTATAACAAATTTGAGCTGAACAGCTGATGAAGCGAGATTTCCACTTTTGAAACTTATTGAGAACTATTGATTGTGGCGTGTACGACTGCCTGAGTTCCTTGCTAGTCAAAAAGTGGCAGAAATCTAGAATGTTTGTGGCGGCGCTAACCAGAGCAACAATCTGTTGTGCTGAGCCTCGAATTCATGCTCAGTCGTCTCAACAGCTGTTTTACGAAACGTCGCTGACACATATAAAAATAACGAAAGCTGGCTAGGTGAGAATCATATTATTTGAACCTCTCCGGTTCCCCAATTGGAATTATTTTGGTTCTCGTCACAACGACATTTGTTCTGACGTCCGCATCAATTAGTTGGAGGTTAGCTTGTGGACTCCACTCCACAATTGGGAACCTGGAACGTGGCGGACGCAAAATATTGACCGCCAACAGGCCTGACATAAATAATTGAACCAAATGGTATGAAAAGACCCGCAAATGTGCCCCATATATTGAGTCTGCCAAGAAGCCAACTCACTTGAAAGCATGAGAAGTGGTGGTTTGGTAAGTTAGGCCACTCTTTTTGTTCACTGTTGAGTGGGATGTCATCAGGGGCAATTGGGACCCACCAAGGGCGCATCGACACCTTTCGATATTCAAGCCACCTGTGATGGTCTGCGTTGGCAGAATCAGACACGCCAGATTCGCACCGCAGGACTAAATTTTTACGTTTCGTAATCGGTGAGTTGGTCAGCTAGAGCAATTGGAGATACCAGGGTCGGATTGAGAACTTCTGGGTCACATTGAAGTGATCGCCGCCTCACAACTGGCGTAGAAAAGGTTGCAGTCGTAGAGGCTGGCCACCGACACCCTCATCACGGAAATCCCCCCATCACAGACACCGCTGCCATGGAGATTTCTACTATGAATTCATTTCTTCCACGGTTACTTCATCATCATTACCCAGGATACTTGCATTGCAAGCGGTAGTATTGAGCTCCCATACGAACTTTAAAGCCAATACTCCTCCAGGGTAGTCTAAGCTACAATGAGTGTACAGGGTGATGGGTGGCACTTGAGAGTCCCTTTCTTGCACGTTAATTGGAGTGTAAACTACTAATGGCTCATATAGGGACTAGGGAAAGTATTATTTGACCGATAGACAATTTGATGATAGGAAACGGTTTTGGGCCTGAGTTTGTGTTGGACGCTACCTCTTGATAGCTGGCTAACAACAGATAGCGGGGACAAAAGGTATAATATTTGATGTGTATTTTAATAAGACTTACGGAAAGCAATTATATTATGAATTCGTAAACTATTCGAACAATTAAAATACATCACATCAGATAAAAGCCAGTCAGCACTACCCCATGTTTTTGCAAAACATCTGGTGTGATATATGTAAGCTTACCCTTAACTTCCTCCCAAGTTTGACTCTCCGCCTCGTTATCTACATTGAAATACGTCTTATGACGCGGATCACCCGGAATAAATCTCATTTTTGAAAGTTCTAAAAATGGGGGGCGATAGTAAGTGTGGTCTGGGCCACGCCTCCAAACTTGACTGTAGTTTTCAGGAAGCGGTCCCAGAAGTGCTTCACCATCCATCGCTCCACCCAGATATGCTTCTCCAATCATCCGGTGGTAACCGGGCCTGTTATCTACGGCCAGCAATACGAGGATACTGGAACAGCCCGGTGATGCACAAAGAACATCTCCAACTTTTGCCACTTGGGGGACCAATGCAATGCACCCTTGTGCAGACACGCATATTTCCCAGCCTCTCAAATATGTGAAGGATAAAAACTCTCTTTCAATTGTTGATTGATATCCGTTATCATCCGATTTGACGTCAAGATTATTTGACAGGGTCTCCATGGCAACTCTGAAGCTCAGCAGGCCTTGAGTACTGGAGAACATATTTTCCGCAAAGTGATCATGGAAAAGGACTTTGCAGTAGCTCCCCACAATGGATCTTGAGCTCCCGTACTCTCTCATTGCGGCTTCACAAAATGGAAGCATCCGCTGAATCTGTGTCAATGGAGGGTTTTCTTGATGCAGATGAAACATTGTTTCAATATGCGGAACGGCCACTCCAAGAATATTAAGAGTTGTTTCTCCCACCGAAATCGCTTCAGGTCTAAGATACCCGCTAATATTTAGGAAGTGTCCCGCCAAATCATTATCTCTTTCTGCGATCCAGCCAGGCACCCAACTTGGGATATTGGGAAGGCATCTAGGACACCCAGCGGAAGGCAGGATATCTAGGGGCTTAGAATAAGCGATACGCTTGAGCACTAAGTCTTTATATATCCGCTCCACAGTCAACTGGTAGTCTGGGATTATTTCATATTTCGAGACTTTGGGGTCGAGCATGCCAAGCACCCTGTATACTTCATCTTTTGGGTCCCTGCACTCGGCCGTTCTCACCCGCTCCAAAAACCCTCTGACAGCT
The DNA here is from genome assembly GCA_017140755.1 of Calonectria hongkongensis. Lineage (NCBI taxonomy): Eukaryota > Fungi > Ascomycota > Sordariomycetes > Hypocreales > Nectriaceae > Calonectria > Calonectria hongkongensis. The sequence continues at coordinate 1,742,809 of JAACJA010000003.1, read as the reverse complement.
TGTGTTTGTTGGGAACAAATGTTCCGAACGTAAAACAACCTTTTAGCAAGCCAGTTGCCCCTTATTACGTCATGACTGGCATAGAAATGAGTCTCCCCTATGAAGAAAATGGTGTCCTTGAAATTCTCCCAAGAAATTTCCTTTTGGCCCCATTTGATGATAGCCGCCTTTGCAAGATATACTTCCTGTCTGATCCACACTCTATCAGACCATTCAAGATCATTAAGACTCATCAATGCATCAAATTCCTGTGGTAGTTTATCGAACACAATGACGTTGCCTGATTTCCAGAGACCATCGTGTTCAGCGCCGATAGCAGGTCTCATACGGCTGTTCTGCCAGTCGACAGACACATAGCGGCTGATCCCAACAAGAAAGTCTAGCGCAAGTGTATTATCATGATCCTCGGGGCCCAGCCAGACAATAACTCTTTGCGCCTGCTCATAGATGCCGCCCATAAGTGTGACCTGTTGTGCGCGCTCCTGCATGTTTTCCTGGCCGATACAAATAGCATCGATCCAAAGCACGCGGGCTGCGGTCTCTGATCGCAGATACCCCAACGCTGTGTGGAGGTTTTGCGAAACTCTTAAAATCCATTTTTGCCCGACAGTGATCGTGACCGGGTCTGTCCCTGAACCCCAGACATATGATAAGGCTTCGTATTCCAGTTTACTCTCTACTTATGTTAACAGTTTTCAATGTTACTACTATTTCGTCTGAATAAGCGCCAGGTAGCAAATTAAGTCGGATTCGTTTTAGGGTTCTATTTGAGGCTTTAGTTAACCGCGGATTATGTATAGTAGAATATTCGTATTTCGACCTAGTGGGTCGGATAGAGTGTTGATCTATTTCAGATAATCTAGGTAAATCATCTGAGGCTGTTGAGGATATGCTAATGAAACGGGTGAAAGGGAAAGAAGATTTTAGATTAATTTGTATCTTCTTTCTGCTGCCCAATGCCGACATACACATTTGTGCGGATACTATCATTGATAACCAAGCGGTCTTACTCGGCAGAAAGGCACCGACAGCCATCCCAAACGCCTTTTTTAGTCTTGTTTATCTACACGGCTCCATCATAGTGTACATAACATTGAACAGACACAGGCTAATGGTGGCGCTCATAGTACGTTTTTCCTCATGTTTTGTGTTGATATTATGTTTGATAATTAATCTTGGTGAATATCTAAACGTGCTCGCTAAATGAGGATATGAAAATGTGCAAAAGAAACGAAAAAATAAAAAGTACAGAAAAAGAATTACCACATGCTTCCTTCTTAAATGCTTTCACGCTATCCCAATTGTGTGCTCTATCTTTAATGCATTGCATTTATATCAGGAAGATTGTAATTTCCCATGTTTTGTGAAAATTCTTTGAATCCCCGAGTACTTGGTGCAGTGCTTGTTGAACCGCCTCGAGTCTTGTCGCTCCGTAAGCTCCCGTACCTGCGTGAGTTCAAGTAACCAGTGAGTGGTTTGAATACTCTCAACAATGGCCGTAGTGCTGGCAGAGCCACGGATATTATTTGACTTGCCATTTCGGCCGTTCCGATTATGTCTAAATTGCAGAGGTTAATATATTATTATCAATCCGAAGCATAGGTTTGTATTGCTTACAGGTGTTCGTTATGTCCAAGCTGAGCGCAGAGTTAGTAAATCGGCCGATGCTGGTCAAGATGGAAATTATGTTCAGGCTAAAAATGCATATCATGCCTATTCTTTCTCTCCGAGATGTCGATTTTAATCTTCGAAGCATTCCGAATGGCAGGGCAAAAACTTTGCGCTTGTTTAGTATCTGGCTCTCGCGAAAGTATTTGCAGCCGCTTCTTACCAAGTATTTCTGCGACAATACCAATTGGCCAGTCTATGTACAGATTCTTGTTTGCAGTTGAGGCTATTAATGAACAATTGGTGTTATATAACCTGTTGTATCAGCGTATAATATTAGCATTTAGAAAAATACCAGGCTAGGTAGAAAGGGAGATGTCACCAAACATACCAGTTCTGCGACAAATTGGGGCCGCACCAAAAAATATCTCCAAGCCCAGCACCAATAAATGCACAAACAGTATAAACAATGACGCCATATAAACACTTTCGTAATGTTTCTTCTGAGACAGGAAATAACTCATAATAGAACGCTAGTAAACTGAACCTTGGCATATAAAGACCGAGATCGAAGATGATATCAGCAGCGAATAACCACTACTTAGTTAGCTAAGAAAGCTCGTTGGAAGAGGCTTATACTAACCTCCTGAAATTGAGGGGTGTTATAGCTGTCATAGCCAGCGTGGTTTTTCACAAACGAGTATGTATCTCCAATAACCAGCACAAGCATGGTTAAGAGGGACAATATGAGAAATAGTTCAGACAGCCAAAATGCCCACATTATCTTTCGCGGGCGCACTACCAGACGAACGCAGACAATGAAAACACAGGCTCCAACTAAAGACCATTCAACGATCTAAGATACACGTTAGAGATTGAAAAAAATACTTGGGCTGATGCCCAGACGTCCGCCATACCAAATAGTTCTGCCAACTGAGTGCCATCTCTGTGTCTCTGTTGAAACGAATTCCAGAGCGATAGAGCCATTGAGCAGAGAAGGAAAAGCTAAGCAAGTAAAATGTGTTGCAAAGTGGGGCATGCGCAGGTGCGATGTGAGACTGCTGTTGCGAATCCTGACGTCAATCCTTGTCATCTGTTGAGCCCAGAAATTTTGATGTCGATGGGATGCATGAAGCCTAATCGCCGCAGGAATTTATGGTTATGAAATGATGAGAACAGCTGTATGGCTCCAACAGCTAGCTTTAAAAGCAGAAATCACATGGCCGAAACTCGGAACTTGGGGATGCCAAAAGCTTGTTTTGAGTCAATTAGCCGGTTTGAGAATAGCCCAGCTTAATTAGAAAGTGGCGGAAGTGCTAGATCTGGGCGGATTTGCAGCAAGGTTTTCAACTCTGGTTTAGTCCAAGAGCGGACATTCCTGGCCAGAAAGTCAAATCCATAACCGACCCCTTTTGCTCCTGGGGGCATTCTGACGAAAAAGAAGATAGGTGAGGGGCAAAAAAGATGCCGTTCACAAGGGCAGCAACGAGCTAGTCTATATATTAGAGCCAAGCCATCACGTGGGTGGCACAGAAGCTGAACTTGTAACAGGGATCATCAACCAGAAGCTAAGGGAACGGAAACAATTGTGGCGTGTTTATCTTTCCCTTGGCACACCCACCAACCATAAGGACACAAACGAGTTGCCACCGCTTCCCCTTTGACAGACCGGCACGGCCCTGATACCCGGTTCCAACCAGTCATGCTTGGACTCAATATTTGGCAACGATTTGAGACCAAATAAATAATTCGCCGGCCCGTAGGAGCGGGTATACGAATGGCTTGGGTCTGGTCGTCCACTAAAACACTTGGCTAGTGTCATCGACATCCCCGTGGCGCCCGCTAAGGTGTGCCGCTTTCACCGAGCCTTCGCCGGACTCCTGCTCGTTTTTCCAGAATTGTGCTCGATACCGCTTTCATAAACAGTCTCGGCTGTCCGCATAAATCATGCCGCTTAGTCGTGGCGTGTGCTTCTCAAACGGGTTCAAGCACATAATCATCTGGCCCATCTGCCGTTGGCCATTCCACAAAACAGTAACACGGATACCTATCACCACGCACAAAAGGGATCTTTTTACAAGGAAACCAATCAGTGAAACGAGGTGATCAAGAAACATTGCTCAATTCATGATTTATTACGCGAAAGAAGTCTCAATACCTCCTGATCGACACAAAACTAATCGAATGACTCAAGAAGCCTAAAAACACCACGGAACCCCAATTTTTAAACACTGTCGGGGATTTACCTAGAGGGCCTGGTTACCCTTAGCTTGCTTAAGCGTCCGTTGCAACTGCTCAGTATAGCGTTGCAATAGCGCTAATCGCCCCGTAATGCTTCAAAAACCGGCCCCAAACCACACTCTTCTCCTCACCCTCGGCCATAGCTACAGGCCACAACACGCGTCCCGCGCCGTCCTCCCATCCCAGCGGCCTCACACCCCCAAACGCGTTCTCCATCTCGGGCGCCGCACTCATATATCCAGGATCGACAGTGTTCATGGCCACGCGATGATTGTGCCACGCCGGTCCTGCCTCCGTCTCGGTAATCATGTTCAACGCCGCCTTGGACATGTTGGTGTGAACGTGCTTGCCCTTCTTAGCTGAGTGGTCCGGAGTCTTTTCGAAAATTCCCTCGCGCGACGAAACGTTGATGATGTAGCTCTGCTGTCCATCGCCATTGTGCGTCATGATCGGGAGGAGCTCTCGGATCAAAATAAGCGGCACAAACGCGTTGACTGCCTGGGCCGTCATGAAGTCGGCATAGGGGATCTCAGATATGTTTTGGACCCATGAAGAGCCTTTGGGGGCTTCAGTGATAGCAGATGATGTGGTCGCTTTTGAGACAACCTGTTGTGCAGTACCGTCCTCCAGGAACGCAGTTGCGGGCATACCCCCCTTGACGCGTGGGCGATACGACAGCCTCAATGGCAAAGCAGGACTGTCGGTCACAGATTTCAGAAGCTCGGTCTCTCTGTTGATAGCCTTGTTCTCTTTTTCATCACTGTCTGTGAGTGTCTGCGCAGCATTGTTGATTAGCATGTCAAGTTTCGGCTCAGAACGCCCTTCAGCGGTTGACCACTCCATGGCAATGGCTTTGATCTGGCTTGCCAACTCAAACACGTCGCGAGCAGTGCGGAAGTCTGCTCCAACGATGCGCAATCTGTCATCCAACCAGTTTGCCGAGTCAGCCTCCTTCTGATATCGAACCAGGGCGTCGTGTGGATATCGAGATGAGACAATAACTTTCACACCGCAGCGAAGCAGTCTCAAGGCTGTATGGAAGCCCAAGTTGATTCGGCCACCAGTCACAACAGCGATCTTTCCAGCGAGGCTCAGATTTTCCGGCATGGAAATGCTTGACCCGGCCAGGTTAAAGTTTCCACAAGGCTTGCACATGGCGGAGCAAATATCATGAGGTTTCTCTGGAGGATTAATGTCGCGACGGCAAATGTAGCACGAGATTGGTGACTCATTTGACGACTTCGGCATGGCTTCAATGTACTGGTTGACGACTTCATTCCACGAGGTAGCAGGGCGACCGTCAGCGCCTTTGAGTCTTTCTCCGCCCCGGCCCTGGATCTCATGAGCCAAGGATTGTCCATCCAATGATTGCTCTACCTTTGGAGGCTGCTTGAAGTGATTCTTGACCTTTTCGATAATGTTCTCATACCAATATTGTTGGACTTCAATTGGCAAATCCTCCTTCGGCCCCAGATATTTGGCAATGGACCGGCCTTGCGGTGACGAAAACTTGGGCAGGTGAAACGCAAGCAAGCTGGGCTGGCTGTGGCCATTCAGTTCGCCGCACAGCTGGGAGTCCTTTTTGAGGTAGGCTGCTGTCTCTTCAGCTGGTATCGCGTCGACAAAGTACTTGTAATCCGATGGCTCTAGAAGCAGTCTCTTCCGCCCCTTGCCTTTTCCGGCCCGATACAGACGTGCGACGGGTCGTCGAAGTTCTTGGACGAGATCTGGATAGTGGTCCTTCATCCAATCGACAACAGTGAGAAAAGAGGTGAGCCATTCCATCTCAGCTAGTGGGGTCGGGAGGATATTCTCATCGTCTTCCCAGACGTGGAACTCCATGTGACGAGGATCATTTTCGGAACCTTCGAATCTAGCATACTCTTTTATGCTGCCCTTATGCTCATAAAGGAAATGCAATCCTTCTGAAGCCCGACTTACATGTACCGCCAGGTCAAGTAGGAGGTTGGGCTGCTTCTCCTTCATGACAATCGTAAATAGCCGCAGACACCAGTTGTAGGGGAGAAGGTAAGTGTGTCGAAATCGAAACGGGTACGGGATGCCGAGTTTCTTTTCCTCATTATCGTTCCATGTGACGTCAAACTCTCTTTTCAACATCTTTTTCGCAGAAGCTCGCAAGTTAATGGGAATATGCTGCTGGTTTATGGGTGTGTAGGACATTTGCGGTGCTCGGCAGGCCTTCAGCAAAGTCGGGAAGCGCTCGTATAGAGTTACCAAGGCTTGGAGTTCCTCTACCCAGGCCTCGGTGAGGCGGTTCTTAGCTCGCATCAGTTCTGGGACCAGTTTTAGAGCCATTCCAACATCCCATTGCTTCTCTTCAAAGGTGCCAAATCTTTTATTCGACAGAGCGTCGTCGGTGGCTGCGCCATCAGGGTTGCATGCACCCAGCAACGTGTCAAACTTTGGTGGAAGAAATCGATAGAGTGCCTTCAGGTAGCTGCTGTAGAGAACAACCGATCCCAGTGCACTTCCATCTGCGTTGGAGACGTACAGACCTGGAACAGAATGAAGCAAGACATGCTCCATTCTTTCAAGCACGTGGTATCCTCTAAGTTGCTTGCCACTATACAACAGAATTTCCAAGGTGCGATAGTTGAATGCATACAATTCCATATTTTTAGTGTATGATCTTCGGTTGCGCATCCACGAGATGCAATTCAATGCTTGCCAAGCACGAACAAGCCTTTCTGTCTCCTCGGTGTCCTTGAAGACACAATTCCATGTTGGACTGATTATGACTGCGTGGGCGAGAGGACTAAGTTTGGTGACGTTTTCCTGACTCTGTGTTGAACGTTCAATGGGTATCGAAAGCAAGTCTAGTAGTTTGTGGAGCGGCAAATCAGCGATGATGGGTTCGACCAGCTCTAGTGAAAGCTGGGCAAGATGGTTGGCGATGCGCCGCAACTTGGGCGGTTTCGGTGGCAGATCTGCATCCATGCTGGTTGTTGGGTATGAAGCCGAATGTGAAATGAGAGAATCTATTGCTCCCTAAGAAGGCTTTTTGTATGCTTGCAGTTAACTATAGTGACTCACTGCGGTTGGTTGGCGACAATGACCAAAAGGGCGTGCTGCGCCTCGCGTAACAACCAACAAAGAACCGGTCGCTGATCAAATGACAAACAAAGGGCGCGTGTGGGACGTGCAGAGACAATGGTGCCACTTTCGTGCATTGGCGTTGGGGGTCTTTGGGCTGTCTTCAGCCTCATATCTTGATGTTGCAGCCAACAAGGTGCAGCCATCTGCGGCCCTATCATTGAGGGTTCCAGCAGAGTTGGTTCTGGCTTTTTATGTGACCTTGATACCTGCACATGCGATGGTTAAAAGCCTTTGGCTAGGAATCACAAGGTTCACAAAATGAGACTGTCTATTTGCAGCCATGTCATTCCACCGTCAAGGTGAATGCGTTTTGTTACACCCGTTCTAGCCATTTTCGAATCTAGTATCTTGAACCACTATTTCTCAACTCATGCCATGATTCATTGATCTATCCTGAGAGAAAATTGCGTTTTTACAGATGCTGACATCCGAGCTAGCTAATGATGCCTGGACATGGCTGCCTAGTGATGCGGGGCACACTACGGAACCACGTCACAACACAACGCTTCACAATGTCATTGAGTAGAATCGCTGTCAATAACGAAAAGCGAAGAATAGATATACATGAAATCAAATTTAAATCTTATTTCATCGATATCGCTTTTCATTCCGGCACTGTAGGTGAAAGCCGAGCATGACGCAATAGCGGTGTCGCGGAACCAAGGAAACACTAAAGCAAGGCCAACGATGCTTACATCCCATGCGAAAGAAGAAAAAAAACATAATCTCGTAATTATTTATTCATCCAGGGTATCTCACAAGCGGGCTTCTATCTTCGGCCAATTTCCATCACTTTCATCTTCCATCACGATCTCAAACTGATCCCAGGTTTTGGTGGCCTCTTTGCATGCCTGTGCATAAAGCTGAATGCCGCCCAGGTAATTGAGCGGCTCTCTCGTTTTGCCTGGAATGTTGGCTCCCAGATACCATGAACACTCGTTGTTGAGTGGGAAGAGTGTTGCATCACTCATCATTTGCATCTCTTTCTTCCATTGCTTCTCGGCAAAATGCTTGGGTTCGACAATCTTGATCTTTTCGTCTTCAAGTTTTTTCATCAAGTCTACCACAAAATTCACTTGATCTTCGATAAATACTGGAGCATTGGTGAAGGCTGTGGGAGCTATGTGAACCAATATTGTTAGCATCTGCTAAAAACGATAGTCTTAAGAACTCTGGAGAAGCTTACCTTGGGGTCCATAGATCATAAACATGTTTGGGTTTCCCGCCGCCATAACACCCAAATATGTCCAAACACCATCCTTCCATCGCTCTTTCATGTCAACGCCATCCTTTCCACGAAGTCCCATACCAGTGAGACTGCCAGTCATGCTGTCATATCCGGTGGCTAGGACGATGTAATCGTGGGCTCTCTTCTTGCCGTCTTCTGTAACAATGCCGTCTTCGACAAAATTCTTGATTGGCGTCTTTTTTAGTCCAACCACTTCGACATGTTCTTGGTCCAGACACTCGTAATAATCTTGCTCCAAGCTACATCTCTTCGTTGCAATTGGATATGGTTGTTCAAGAGGCGCGACAATGTCAGCCTTGGCTGGGTCGCGGATGCGCTGCCTTACTTTCTTAGCCCAAAAGTCGTAAATCATCTTGTTTGTCTTCATGTTGGTGAGAAGGTCGCTGTAGTTGGCAGCTTGGAAGTTGAAGCCGCCTCTAGCCCACAACTCTTCAAAGTAAGCCTCCCGCTCCTCGTCGCTGACTTCTCCTGCTGTCAGCGGTTGTGGATCGTACAAAATGCCAGCCCAAGTCTGGCGGGAGAGCTGAAACAGTCCTTTGTAGATTCCCTTCTGAGCTCGGTTTTCCAAGTCGGTGATGTGGCGCTGGCCCATAGGAATAGCGATGTTTGGGTTGCGAATATAGACAACCATTTTGTCTGCCAGTTTGGACATTTCTTGCACACACTGTACTCCAGTTGCGCCGGCCCCAATTATGGCGATACTCTTTCCCGCCAAATTAACCCCAGATTCAGGCCAGGATGCGGCATGGATGATTCTGCCTTTGTAATCCTTCATACCCGGAAAGTCAGGCTCATATCGTTTATACGAACTTCCTGTCGCCGGAATAAGAAATTTGCATGTAAAGGTGTCTCCTCTGCTAGTCGTGATTGTCCATCTGCCATTCTTTTCGTCGAAATCGGCGCCCACTACTGCCGTGTTGTAGCTGACATCCTTGGATAGATGCAGCGTCTCATCAACATGACGAAAGTAAGCTTTGAGCTCTGTGTGAGAAGGGAATCGCTCCGACCAGTTCCATTTCTTATATACTTCAGATATCGAAAACTGATAATATGGTATCTCGGAGTCGACACGTGCTCCCGGATAGCTGTTCCAGTGCCAAACTCCTCCAAGTCTAGACCCGGCTTCGATGAGGTGGGTTGAGAATCCTGCCTGTCTTAGTCGGTAAAGGCTGTAACAACCGCCAAATCCGCCACCTATAACAATAGCATCAAAAGCTGCAGGGTGGCCAGCAGCGCCGGCCGGAGTGTTGGTTGAACTAGTGGGTGGCATATGGGGAACTGAAGAGAAGCTGAATGACAATTGTCTATTTACACTTTTATTATCTGGGAAAGAAGAGCTATAAATAGTTATAATTCTACACGCCTAAAAGATTTTCAGACACGAAACCCGCCACAAATGCCCCCATGCAGAGAAGGGATAAAGTTATTTCGGCAGTGTGATTTCGGGCATTCATTGCTTACTCTCATTACGAAAGCATTGACGCACAATCAAGGAGAAACATATCCACGGTTGGATATCTGCTACTTTATTGGTTAATAGCGAGTTAGCTGACAGCCACATGCAGGTCAAAACCCGGCCTCATGCATCATGACGGTTGTTGTGTGGGGAAAATGGTACAGCTGTAACAGCCTTGGCCGCTCGGCGATCAGGCCTGTTTTCCAGCTCAGATGCCGATGCTTCTCGCTTGGAAAATCTAGCTTGTCCTGTCAGGCATCCTCAGCCATGATCTGGAGCAACTAAGGCCGCCAGGCGCCTCGACGGCATTGAGCTGTTTGGCGTGGCTGAACCACGTCACGGCTCTTGTATCAAGAGATGATCCACCAGAGGCTCAGGCTGGCGATCAGCAAGATTTCATACCGCATCGAGCCAGAACTTTTTATTTTGATGCATTCTGCATGCAGTCTGGAGTCTGTTCTACCATGGACCCGGTGTCGATACCGATCAGCCGTGGGCCATTTGCGGGGCTAATTGCCGTGAGGTGCAGATGGAGATGCGGAGATCCTTGTCAGCTAGCGTAATGTGGTGAAGTGATCGGTCCGGGCTTCCTGGCCTTGATTTGAAGATGAAGATGTCTCACTAATTAGACCTAACTGGTACTTTCACCAGGTTTGTATGATGTAATGTTGTGTAACACTTCTTTATGTCTATTCCTATGAATCTTCATAGCTGTCCTCGACATGTCATCTCCATCGCAATATATCGTCGCTAGCATCTGTGGTGGGGAGTATTCTCTGCCGATTGGACGGGGGATCCCTCGGAGAATTAGCTTCTTGGGCTATGCCGGCTGGGGAAACATGCGGCGCTCTCCCATTGCTGCAATCGAGCATCCTTGCTCATTACCGACACCGCCTTCCCAACAAATTTTTAAGAGAGGACGCTGGTCACCGGTCGAAAACAAAAGCAAAAAAATATTATTCATTTTGAGGGGATCGCAACAATTCCCTCCGGAAGGGGAAATTCTCGGGGAAAGTCCAATATGTGCCGAGTCAATTACCATGTCTGATTTCTTAGCTAAAATTAAGCATAACAGCCTAGGTTCACTTCCTATCTTTAATTGACTGTAGTTTTATTGTAGTTTCTGTTGAATTTCTTAGTGTCATTCATTATAGCCAAAGAAATCTGCGTCCTATACCCAGTAACACTGTCATATTTCATGGCCTCTCTACAACAAACCCCCAGCAATGACAACAAGATCCAAGAGAAGACTCCCAGCGATGCCGATGATGGGAAAACACCAACCAATGTCCAAGTCCTCCAAGCCAACCCTGAAAGCGAGGCCGATTACACAGAGACGCTAGAAAAGTGGAATAGTCCGCGCATCAATGCTTATCGTTACTGTTCTACCAATTTATCGCTTTTTATACAAGGCATGCATGACGCATGCATAGGTGTAAGAAATCATGATAGCATGCTTTATTTTGCGAAGCTTACAATTCCTAGGCTCTCATCCCATATGTTAGTGTTCCCACGCAGTACAACCGCCGATGCAACTAACGACTCTATACGTAGATGGAGACTTACTATAATATAGACTATACCACTATATCAACCGTGTTCATCGTCCCTTTCGCGGGATCCATAATCGCAGCCATGTCTAATAATCGTATTCACTATTCCATGGGTCAACGTGGCATTGCCTTTCTCGGACCAGTTTGTCGACTGGTTGGCTACATTCCCTTGGTTTTCCACCCGCCGTTTCCCGTCATCCCCTGTGCCATGTTAGTCGCGACTTTCGGCAACGCTCTCGAGGATAGCGCCTACAATGCATGGATTGGAAATATGGAACACCCGAATGAGCTTTTGGGTATCATACAGGCATCATACGCTGTTGGTGCTACAATTAGCCCTCTCATCTCCTCAGCTATGATTACGAAAGCTAACCTTGATTGGTACTTCTTCTTTTACATCATGATTGCACTATCGTTTGCGGAGTTCGTCATCGGCATGGCGGCCTTCTGGAAAGCCACTGGGGCGGCGTACCGTGCGCGACTTCAAGGCCCAGAGACCGAAAAGAAGCGTGTAACGACAAGAGCTGTGCTGAAAGGTCCCATCACTTGGCTACTTGCTGTCTTTCTCCTGGGCTATGTTGGCGTGGAGGTTAGCTTGGGAGGCTGGATCGTGACATTCATGCTTAAAGTTCGGCATGCAGAAAAGTTTCTCGCGGGGCTTACAGTCACATTGTTTTGGCTGGGGATAGGCCTTGGTCGCATCGTCTTAGGGTTTGTCACCGGTCGCCTGGGTGAGAAACTTGCCATTACCATTTACTTGGCTCTCGCCGTCATCTTTGAGGTCCTTTACTGGCAGGTTCCGCATTTTGCTGCAGCCGTTGTCTTTGTTATCCTACTAGGATTCTTCCTGGGCCCTTTGTTCCCAGGGGTAATTGTCGTTGCAACCAAGCTATTACCTGTCGATGAGCACGTAAGTGCAATTGGATTCGCAGCAGCGTTCGGGGGTGGCGGTGCGGCAGTGCTCCCGTTTCTTGTCGGCGTCATTGCGGAGAATAAAGGCGTGGGAGTATTGCATCCTTTTAGCTTGGCGTTTTTTATCTTTATCATCTTGATTTGGATTCTCCTGCCAGGGGGATTTAAGAAAGGAGGTTTAGAAAAAGCTCGGAAATACAAGGAAAGCCCGGGGATCAAGGTAAACCCCAGGTTTTGGAAGCACAAGCACCATTCCAAATCCTCGCACACGGATACCACTGTACAAGATATGACAGTATAACATAAAGGGTTTTGGTCTGTCCGGTATATTACAAACACCACTAAGGATTCCTTGCATAGGACTATTTGGCTTGCAAGTTGACTCACTTGTGTCGACCATATACATATCACCTCACCCCTCAGCCTATATCAGACATTGCTGTTTTGATGAAATTCCTATATTATTCATCCATAGATTCGATCTTGTGTGAGTTGATCACACCCAAAGCCTTAGTCATATGTCATAGCGTTGAGGAAAACAGCGGCCTCAGGAGCATGGTATTTCTGCCGTAAAAATGTAATTATATATCCCAAAAACACATTAATTGTTCTTAAATTCCGGTACTAGTGCAAAATAGTGGTCGGAATTGAAAAGCAGCAGTGTTGCGCGACTGATTACGGTGGCTAGTGCGAGTGGGCGACTCATGGTTTAGTCAGAAATCTGAAAAGGCGAAAGCGATATTTGTAACTTGATCATAAAAACTATACATATGCAACTAATGCAATGATGGGTTCTATTACTGCATTTCCAAAGAAAGAAGATAAAGGCCCCCCTAACTATTCAATTAGCCAGATGGACTTCAGCGAGCGCCCTGATCATGAACTTAGTCTCCTCACTGCGGGGACATGTGGGATGGGATTAATGATGACTTTCACATCACAAACCGATCTTTTCTTTACGACTAGTGAATTTAATTAATTTGCCGTGGTGCGCTTTATTGAGCTTGTGCTGTGCATAAATTATGCATAAGTCCTGGGAACTGCAACCTGGACGAATTTGACTGGTACAAACCTAAAGTCAATGACGACGGCAGTTAGCCAAACATCGATCTACGGGTAATCACTTTTGATCATGACATCAGACATTTCATCATTACCACCACATAAATTGAATTGTAGAAACTACTTAAAGGCCACTGAACGACTCTGACTTTTAAAAATAAACACAATCATCCAACATACCCGCTCTCCCCATCGTCCCAACAGTTCGGTTTCAGAACAACTCTCCATTAATTCATATCTAAATCAATTTCCCATCTCACCATGTCTGGCACCTACAAACCCACTGGTATGCACACCATGCGCCCCAAATTGTTGACCTAATTTAACGAAGCCACTGGGTAGAGCACGGCGGTCTTCGAGAAGACGGTCAGCCTGACCAGCGTGTTGGAACCGGCGAGTTCGCTTACGGCAAGGTTGATCCCACCAAGGCCGGGCATGAAGGCGGCAAGACGAGTGGAGTCGGTCAAAGCCACGATGACAATGCCACTGGAAGCAGCAACAATAGCAAGAATACTGGCCATAGTGGTGGCAGCAGCAAGGGCGAGTTTGCCCATGGCAAAGTTGACCCGCATGAAGCTGGCCGTAAAGGTGGAAAGAAGAGTGGCAGTACCGGCGACTATGATGAGTAAATCAGTGTCTAGAGCACCAGCAGGATAGAATCGTGAAACCAATAGATAAACCAACATATTACTTATTACTTGGTGTTGCCAAGGCGTGAGCTCATTAAACTATAAGAAATTCCAGTCATAGTTATGTAATCAAATAACCAATTATACTTTTATTTTTAATATATTCAGTGCTTCTTGCATTTTCTTCCTGACGTTAAAGTCTCATTTATCTATCCATACAAGTTATTCTAGAAACACAAAATAAACAGCAATGCTTAAAATTACATTAAAATCTAGTTAGATAATGTAGTGCCATATTTTCTATCCATTCACGTCGTCTCACACTCAAAGCACTATCTGAAAGGTTTTCCAGATATCAGACGGTCTTCGAGTTATCTGTTTGCAACGTTATGCGTGGAAGAGACATAAAGAAACCTTGAACTCACTCACTAGCCTCTGACTTAATATTGGGGCAAGTGAGGTCAAATTGGAAAATCCGTCGTTCTTTTTCTCAGTTTTCTCTTACTTCTTCTGTACTTTGCTTTGGTGGGGGGGACTGTCGCTTATTGCTATTTACACGCCACAAATCCCGAGGTTGCCCAAAATTGTGGTTCAATGGACAACCTACATGTCATAAATGCGGATATTTCACAAGATATTAAATTATAATTTTCCTTTGGAATAATTCGGGCATTGTAATTTGATAGCCCTGACTCATCTAGGCATTCAGCGCACTTCGGGCGGGCTTATCGCTGCTTAGGCTGCTTAGCCTAATATATCAAGCAACGGCCTCCTTCTCTCACGTGGTTGGTCATTCTCTCTGCGTGTCAGACTAACTCATTGCACAGCCACCCCGACTTGCGTCATCTGCTTCATGATAGGCGCTTCAGCTGAACACTAAATCCAGCTCAGGTCAGAGGAAATACCAAATCCATCTTGTGCATCGTCTCTTTGACCAACAACTCCATCACCAACCCCACTACCATCTCGAATATCGGCCCCAGTCGCCTTCCACTAGCGAAAATGCACATTCCCCATTCTCGCCACTCCTCCGAGGGCCACAAGAAGTTCTGGGAGAAGCTTGAGCATAAGCTCGATCAGTACGTGTCCAAACACGGCCATCAACACTGCAGCAGCGCTGCCGTCTCCATCATCGCCGTCATCTTCGGGTCCATCATCATCACCGTCGCACTCACATTCATTTTCTGCCTCGTTAAATCCCACCTCGATCGCAAGGCCGCAAACGCGCCGTGCAACCGAAACTGCCGATGCAAGGGAGCCGCTGCGCCGGCTCAAACCCTGGAGCACCCTCCACCCTATGCCAACAATGAGGTACTAGAGGAGCAGCGCGGACTTTTGGAAGAGGAAAACGACGATCCGAAGGATAATAAGGACTAGGTGGCATGATTGAACATGGGCCTGGAAGACTTTCGGCAAATGGCGGAAACAGCCATGTTCGTCCGGAGTTTGAGAAAGTATACTGCACACTCTTTGCAAGTTTAATCTCTATCAATCATTTAGTCAGTGCCAGTATTATCGGGCCAGACATTTGTCTTAGACCCGCCGTTACTTTTTGGGTCAGTCAAATGTCAATATTTTCGGTACCCTTCTTCGAAACCAGTGATCAATAAATAATTAATTTTAATATCTGGGCGAAATAAACCACTCTCTCATTTTGGTTTCGTAACTTTTAGGTCAATAATTATAAGCTTGAGCAGTACTTGTGCTTGTCTAATTAATCTTGCTATCGTCTATGCTTGCGAACCGAAGGGTCCCACTCAGTCCAGCACCTGCAGTCGGACAATATGTCACAGAATAAAGCAAGAAGGCTCTCCTCATACTTAATTTTCATTCACAGAATGATACTAAAATCCGATAAGGCTTCGGGGAAGGTTTGTCATATTTTATCATGTTGGTTTTCGCTTCATTTTAGAGTAAGAAATTCGGAAAATAGGTTATCTAACAACACGGCGAGGGCTAGAGACTGAGAATACATTCAGTAGGTAGTATGACTAAATTTCTTGTATTAAATTGATTAAAATTCAGTTTCCAACCAGTTTTACTTATTTGATATAACATTAGTTAGCTTTCTTGAATATCCTTGCCAACACTCACTTCGTTTCTGGGTTGCGACATTTCTGACCCACTCTAGCTACCCTATACCATCGTTCCCATTTGTGCATCAACCACGAAGCTTGGGATGTTGAACCGGCAAACCCTATAGACGTCGCAGAGTGATATAAATTATTTCTTACTCTTAAGTGTGCTAAATTTATCTTTGGTGGCTTCGAGTTGCTGACTTTGTAGCAAATCACGCTCTGCGTGAGGCTGGTACTCAATTCCACAACACCAAGCTTAGCTCATGCAGAGAGTTGGTTAGATACTGAAAACACAAGACCTTGGGTCGGACAATCTCTAGCAGCTAACACTAAGATATCAAGTTTCATGAGCTAATGTCTACATAGATACAGGAACTGTCGTGTGATCGCTTTTGTAGACATGCACATGGTGGGCGGTGGGCCAATTTTGTGATTGGCTTGTCCTGATACTCGGTTGCGTGAGGTGAGCAAAGTTGCGGCGATGTATTCAAGAGAACATGGCTAGCGTTACATTGGAGATGCACGCTTGCGCCTTAGCATTTTTTTTTCGAGTCTTTTTTTTCTTCATGGTTGTGGATATGCTGCATCTGCTCCACTCGGTGGATGAAGACGTATTCCACTCCATTTTCGATGACGCGATGTCTATAATAAGGATGTCTTTTTTTAGCTGCCGTTTGGCGTCGTTACTTCCCCAGAGTCTGCAAACTCCGCCACTACTGATGACATAGCAGGCTGGCACTAAAACACTGCCTATTTCTCTGTGATCTGTCAGATGCCCACTATCTGAGTGAGTGGTCATCTTTTTTTTTTCCATTTGCATGTCAGTGCAGTAAAGTTTAGTCATTGCGGACCCATGCACTAAAGTGGCTGCAGGTAAATGCCATGGGATGGATGCCGAAACTCCCACAGCCGTCTAGCCGAAAATTCCCTGAATTGTCGTTAAGGGGTCTCCACACTCTTTTACGTTATCAGATGGTTGTCTGCTTGCAAGGGCTGTGGGGTTTGTGCACAATTGACATAGAGCATGTTGAGACAACCGTGCTATGGGAGTTCTTTTTTAGAGGGCGTAATGACACACAACCTGCAACTGGACTGTGGTAGACCAAATAAACTACCCACTTCTCTGCAGAGAGGGATTGAATGCATGATTACCGGATAGCCTTTCTGACCTCTGTCACACACGAAACCTAAAATTAAGCATACTGTAGTCACGTACGGAATCTTCGGGTTGTTGAGGGGGCATTTGGTTGACATGTTCAACTTGGTCCTCTCGTCTTCAGGGTCGCCCCAGCAGCATGCCCCGTTGGAAATGGGAAAAAAAAGAAAGAAAAGGGCATTTGAACCGTCCCAGCCAGCATTAGGCTAAAAGTGTGTTCGAGGGTAAGGCTCGGGCAAGGCTCAGACAGATAAAGGATGACGCGGCAAGGCTTCATGGTCGATCCTGGTCAGGTTCGCTAAGGCGCACAATTCAGGGGTTGGGTGGGTCAGTTCTCGGAGCTCGACAACCGAGCTCGATCGGGATAATGTCGGTTGGCTTTCCGAGCAGCAGGCCATCTCTGACTTTTCATCTAATAAACGTCCCGATTTGTCGTTGGACACTTGCTGTTCCCGCGAGCGAGCGAATGCCGTTATTATGCTCGACGTCAAGTTCGTCCACCGCAACAAAGCCTGGCCACCAAAGCGCAGCTCTGGCTGCATCACGTGCAAGTGGGTTGATCGCCGTCTATGAATCTAAGTTCATTGTCTTGTTATTCCCTTTTTACTGACGAATGCCATGTAGAAGTAATTTTTTTTTTTCCCTTTCTTACTCATGCCAGCCAAATCTGTGCGAAGTGTCAAAGACCACACTTTCTGACGTCATCCAGCAAGAAATGTTAAATGCGACGGCTTCTTTCCTATTTGTAAAAAATGTAAGAAAACATGAACTATATATTTTTCCTTTCATACGAACCGGCTTCTCTAATACGCGTATAGGCTCGCAAGGCGGATACAAGTGCAAACGCCAACCTCAACACAGCTCCAATCAGTCATCGTCACCACCACGGACAGCTAAATTATCCCACAACCCTAGCTTATCGCCAACGCGCGCGGCACCTTCCCAAGATGCACGCGCATTTGGATTCTTCATGGCACACGGCATTCCCATGCTAGCAAATGGCTTTGGAGGAGAGTTCTGGGGCCGCGTGGTGCTGCAGGCAGCGCACGCTAATTCGGCCATCCTCCACTCCCTGACCTCTCTCGGCTTGTTATTAGATGATGTACCATCGATGAAGCCCAATTGGGGTCCATTTCCAAAGGCGTACAAGTCCAAGAAGAGCCAGCTGGCACTGGTGCACTACGGCAAGGCGCTGAAGCAGCTCAACCACATTCCTGGCAACGAATCGACATTGTTCCTTCATTTGACATCTTGTATATTATGTGTCTATATCGAGGTTTGCGGTCTCCTTTCCCCATTTGAACTTGTAGACGAGACATCTAACTGTTCGGCTTAGTGTCTGATAGGTAACATACCTACCGCGAACAAGGTGCTGCTGGCCGGACTGAAGCTATTATGTGACGCCAAGTCAGAATACATGGACATCCAGCCGACTCATCCTTTGAACGACCTTGTGTCCATGTTTCTTCGTCTTGATGCATTTTTTATTCAAGTCAGCCATTGCCTCTCTTCAGCACTCCCGCCCCCATGACTAACCAATGCCGCAGCTTAAACGATACCGGTTTCCAGACCACCGCCTGCCACCCTTACTCCGCCCTACGCTGTCTATCCCATTTTATTTTTCTAACCTCAGAGAGGCCTATTACTATTTAAGTACCATTATAAATATGTCCCAGCGTCTTCCCAAGGCGGAACCCAAGGTGGAAATTAAAATAGAACGAGCTCTCTCGACGATCACTCCGCCCTCTACCAATACGCCCTCCACCGATACCCCATCAACCACTGCTTCCTCAGCCCCCCCTTCTGAGCTCGAAACATACCGCGAGCTATGGCACAAATGGAACGAAGCATTTCACAGATTACCGGCGGTTCACTCCAGCCAGCTGAAGGAGCCGGAGAAGAAGAACGTGTACCTTTGTCAGGTTTGGAGACTTGATACGCAGCTGACTTTATTTGGGCCCCAACCCGGGGAGCCAGAAATGGAGTGGGATAGCCACCAAAAAACCTTTGAGCAGCTGCTTCACTACGCGCTAGAAGCCCACGCTCTCGGAATTGAGACCAATACCACAGGTCCAGACTCGTTTTCCCTGGGAGGAGGGCTGTTCCACCCGCTCTTCCGGCTCGTGTTGCGATGCCGACACCCCAAAGTGCGGACATCGGCCATCCTACTACTGACGAAATACTCTCACGCTGAGGGTCCGATGTACGGGCCCATCTTCTCCAAGATTCTCCATCGGATCGTGCTGATCGAGGAGAGTGGCTTGGGAGACGTCACTTGCAGCTCCGATATCCCGGAGATGTCGCGGATAATATTTATTAGCTTGGAGGCGCGCGACAGAGGGAAGAGTACGGATATCTTCTACTCTCGACTGGTGGATGCGGGGAAAATGGTGCGGGTACCCGTGCAGGAACGGGTTTCTGTCTAGATACACTGTAATGGATTGGGCACTACGCAAGGCGTTTAGGAAGGCTGTCAGGAGGGGTCCTGTTGTACTACACGAATATACACGTCGGGCTATGAAGGCTACACTGTTTTATCATGACACGTTGGGAGGTTACAGAGAGGATGGCTCCATAATGAAAGGGGGACATTAGAAACCCTAAAATTTGATGTTTTTTTTTACCGAGCTTATTTTTTTTGCCTTTGGCTAGTGAATCAAGACCATCGAGCGAGAATCTCCTTCTTTGGGCCTTCAAAGGCCTCCAAACCGTGTTCCTTGCTTCGGTCCCCATCATGGTGTTGCACAAGGCTCCAGCGACGACACATGGCCGGCCGCAGTCGAAGGCGACCGCGCGTCATTTCACGATGGGAAATTCCCGTGTAGGATTAAGCCACCAACCACTAACCCTAATCTGCGAGCCGTGTAACTCCAGCTTTCGTAATCATCGTATTGATACGTTTTGGATCTTCAAAGATCGGGTAGCTCGCTTAACTCGGCTACGTCGCTCAAGGTGATGCGCTAACCGCATCGGGAATTCCATTCGAGCGCTACCTGTTCTGGACGCACACAGCCCCACCACAGATTTCAGCTGCTTCGCACCAAGGGATTTGCTTCGACGCTGGGATTCCAACCCAACTCGTTCCAAATTCTTTTGCAAATAGTCAATTGGGTATATCTCACATATAAATTAACGGATAAACTGAAATTGATACTTGTGTTCTGGGCCGTTTCGTTGTGGGGCCATCCTTCATCATCTTTCACTGACCTCGTCAACGCGACAAAATGGGATTCCCTCTTCCTCTCAGCGTGTATGTATTGATGCACCTAGAACGACTCCAAAAAAAAAAAAAGAGATTTTTATTTAATAATAGAAAACTAACAAGTTTGTCAAGAATATTACGCATCTTGAGTATGGCCTCATTTATTCCTCAGCTCAAGCGCATCAAGTCTCGCGGAAACACGGATGGCATTGCTCCAAACTATATACTCTTCAACTTGATAGTTGCCACGGAGAAATTTGCACTATTTTCATACTTCCTCGTAGAGAATAGTCAGATAGGGGATGACATTGTTCATTCGCCTCCAAGTGTTGGCGACTGGTTCAACTGGTCCCAGTTTCTCGTTGTCTGGCTCGGTCACATGATTTTGTACGCTTTCCAATGTCAACGGCCTGATTTGCACCTTCAATACTCTATGAAAAGGAAACTGGCTGACATAATTTCTTCAGATTTTGCAACTATCTCTATCGCCCACCAGTGCGTGGTGGAACAAAGATGAACATGGCCGCCATCTACGGTACTTTCTTTTCGATCTCTGTAATACCAGTCATTGTAATGGCTTGTTCACCGTCAACAAACGAAGGTCCACATAGAAAGTGGCTGAGCACCCTCTTCTATAGAACGCACATGGTCTTCATGAACCAAATAATCACGTTCCTCGCCATCGCCGCCTACTTTTATCAAGCACGGGAACTCCGGTTGCGATCAGACGAGGGCGCACTGAGCAGGGTCGGACTAGTGTGTCAAGCTATTATTTTCTTTGTTGTTGCCATGTGCTGGCCCCTACGCCTAGAGCTTTCACCTGAAGTAGGATTCTTTACATGGTATCGCCTGGTGGGATGGGCGGCAATCGACAGTTTCGTGTTTGCCTCTGTCCAGTTGGCTCTCTGGTGGGTCTCACGACGACAACTCCCGAGTGAGATTCGATTAGAAGATGAGAGGGAGCCACTAATTGTAGTATAACTGAATTAGTTGTATTATTGGTGGTGAATCCATGTTAAAAGGAAGGCTTGGTGACTATTGACTGCACTAGATGGTGGATCATGTTTGTGGCTGTACATGTCCAGACGGGCCTTTTACTGGTTGCAGTAAAAGTTAATTACAAGGGTTTAATTCTATCTGGCACCGGCCTCAAGGAATACATAAATATCTATCAGGATGGTATTAGAAGGGCTCTTTGTTTAACGGTTGTCGGGTCGCTGTCCCTTTGTTTGCAGTAGGGGCAGTGCGGCTTCGGTTACACAGGCGCCTTGTGATTGATTCATAGTAACGACCTGCTCGAACATTGCTCTACGGCTGCTTGCACCTGCCCCGTGACCTTGACCTACAAAAACGCAAAGCAAAATTTTAGAGTGCATTCAGCAGTAGAATCACCAGGACAAAGGCCCAACGCTACGCTATACAAAGGGCCGACACAGCCAAGGATTGTGAATCTGGCTTCGCCTCATCGGACACACTTCTACGAGAACTTTGCAGCCTCAGCCTCAGCTTCATAGAGATAAAAGCCCCAGCTGCTCTTGCGCTTTCGTCAAACTCACATTCTGCCACTGCCGATACGGCGACACTGTTCAATCAACATCGAATCTCGCGATCACCCGACACCTCTCAGCCGAATCTAGTTACACAACCTGTCTAGTATGGGATTTCTGTCCAAGCTTAAAGGTCGGCTCGACCGTACCAACTCTGCAGCCCTCGCCGGCGAGGCGCAAAGCTCAGTAGGAGATGAAGCACATGGCAGCACGACTGGGCCCTCCAAGTCGTTCCACGACTCCAAGGATCCAGAAGTTCGTAAGTGATGGTCCCAGACATCGCCCATTTCCCCCAGCTTTTACTGAAGAGAAGCAATAAAAACAGCATCCGATCCCCCTCCATCCTATTCCGCCCACGATAGCAAACCCGCGCCAGCGCCAGCCTCGAGTTCCACACAGCCTGTGATCTCCTCCTCCGAAGATCCCTACGCGTACCTTTCCCTATTTGACACAGTCTTTGTGATTGACGACTCTGGATCTATGCGTTGGGAACGCTGGAAGGAAGTTAGAGACATTCTCGCAGCCATTACCCCCGTTTGCGTTTCGCATGATGCAGACGGCGTCGATGTCTACTTTCTGAATCATGAGCCAGACGGACGCTCCGGGTTTGAAAACAACGGAACCGGGTACGTGAATGTGTCGAGTGCGAAAATGGTTCACCAGCTGTTCAAGAAAGTCGACCCTCTGGGCCCCACGCCAACTGGGTCTTGCTTGCAGAGCATTTTGGCTCCGTATCTCCTCCAGCTGAAGAAGCATGGCTGCAAGAATGTCAGGCCCATCAACATCATCGTGTTCACCGATGGAATCGCCACCGATAACCCGAAGAAGGTGATCAAGAATGTGGCCGAGAGGTTGGATCAACTTCAGGCACCGCGTCATCAAGTTGGCATTCAGTTTTTCCAGGTTGGGGACGATCCCGGAGCCAGCGGTGCCCTCCAAGCGCTTGACGATAATTTGAGTGAGGAGGGAGTCAGGGACATTGTGGACACAACCAAAGGTATGCCTCTGACGATTGGGGGGATTCTCAAGGTTGTTTTGGGTGGTGTTCAGCGCCGGTTCGACAAGATGTCTACAGCCGATATGAACCAAATCTTTTCCGAGTAGACGTGGGTGGATAAAGAATACCAAAGCAGGTGTCCGTGTACTAAGTACGATTAAAAGAATACCATTACGAGTGCAACAATTAGGATCGTGGTAGCAATTAGGCTTAGCACTCATGAGGATTAGGGCAGTAATGCATATTAGTGCAACAATAAGAATTAGTGCAACAGTAAGGATTAGTTAGGAATTAGTATTATTACAGCCAAATACTAAACTGATCCTAATATTAAACACTAAACCCCTCCTAATTCCTCATTTATTTTCCTTCGGCGGGGTCGAGAAAAAAGGGAATCGTGCGTAGAATACCAAAAAAAAAAAGAGGAAAACCCAAAAACCCAAAAAAGCAGCTGTTGTACACATAGAAGCGTCATATTAGCACCATACACGACCTGTGATAGCTCAAGGGTGACGTTCCGGGGTCCTAGAAAAGGGGTTCGTAGGGGCATCATCCTATTGCGTACCCTGGTTGCCCTCGTCTACAACCATGACTCCGTCAGAGTTATCATCAACATGATCAGCATGGTGCATGGTGCATGCCTTCTTGAGCTTGGTGGGGAGTTCTGCATCCCTGTTGGGGCGCTTGCGAGTAGCCGACCAAAACTTTTTGTAATGCTCTGAACGGTCATGAAACTTGATAAAGTTTTTCTCCCTGAGACCAAGTATGCTCTCGAGGGCGTCGACAGCCAGGGAAGGGCGATCAAGAATGGTGCCTTGGCGCGCCTCGTCGTCGCCTTCTGAGTCCATGTAGTCCTCGAAGCGGACGTCGTAAAACTTGATGAGGTACTCGAGCATTTTACGCTGCTGAGGGCCCTCTGGGCTTCTCAATTCGTAAAAGGCCCTGGCGTGGCGGGGGTAGAGCGCGGGCTCCATGATTCCCTTGGTGGGATGCTTGATGGCGACCTTGGCAATCGGCAGGATGGGATTGGACAAGCCTGAGTTGCGGGTGCGAGCCTCGAGACCATCGATTCGAAGCTGCAGATTATGAATATCGGCACGCATATCTCTCATCTCAGCCCTCATGCCCGCCATTTCCGAGTCGATGCGGCGAATGTCGGAACGTATCTCACCAAGCTCAGTGTCGATGCGTCGAATGTCAGTCCGAATGTCGCGGATATCAGACTTTATTTCGACCACCGAGGAGTCGATTCGTTGAATATCAGCGCGAGTCTTTTGCATTTCCGAGCCGAGCCGTCCAATATCGGTACGCACGCCGTGCATTTCAGAGCGCATCTCGCTCATCTCGACTCGGATGTCTCTCATCTCGGCGCGCGTTCCACCCAGTTCGACCCGGATGTCTTTCATCTCAGTTCGCGTGTGGCTCATTTCCGTGCGTATCTCACCCATCTCTCCTTGGAAAGCATCCACTGAGTCACGAATAAGTGCCAAATCTTCGGCAAACCTGGCTTCTTGTTCTTTGCGGAAGTCGTAGTAGGCGTCGTATGTAAGGTACCGTGGAGGCGCGGTGGCCACCGGAGTAGAGGAATGTGACATGGTGGGAAGACGTGTTGAAAGTCGTTATGGGAGATCACGTGTGAACGTACAGACAAGTGAGCGGCTGTCAGTTGATGGGAGGGCGGTCGGCTTGATATAGACGCCCCAGCGGCCTTGCAGGCCATGAATCACTGTCACTGCGGGAGATTGAAGTCATAGTGTGTGAATCACTGTTGATATTTCAGACGAAAACCCGGGCCTCTCGTCTGCGAATTGCTATCGAAGTGGCAGAGGAAAGGCACGGCCCCCACCCGTAAATTATTGTCAGCAATAGGCGAAAATTAGACTTCAAGAGTCACTGTTAGATTGTCGAAGGAGCATACGGCCTGTGGGCCTTTCATTGGGGAGATTCGGGTCGGTTGTGATTACAGTGACTGCTCCATTTGTGAATCATTGTTTAGATAAAAGAGTCCGGCTAGTCTTGGTACTGCATTGCCGCTTCCCTCAGCACCTTTGGCGTCATCACATATTTGCCCACGCTGCAGAGTGAACATGTAGCATCAAGCTGTCTGAATGCGCAACGAAAACGAGGCGATTACCCTGAAAAAGGTTTAATGAGAGGATACTGGATTGTGGCGTATTGTGTCTCGTGCTTGTGGTTGGAGAGGTTCGTTGGAAATAAATAATAAATAAAGGAAAATTATTAATTCACGTCTTATGATTCACTTTATATTAGGCCTAATTTCATTCATAAATGCCGATATATTTTATAATAAAGCCGATAGCGATTGCTGGTAGCGAGAGCTGTTAGGTGACAAATCGAAGTCTGTCGAAAATCCGAACCAGGGAAAGTGAAGAAAGTTGAACCCAGCACTAGGTATCAGAGTGGTGCCAAACACATCCGCATTTCTTCTTTTCTTTCTACCTTTCTTCTGGTTTTTTTCAACCCCCAGGCCTCGAAATCACTGGAATGACATTCTACTCGTGACAGCTCTCTCAATCATGGTAATACAAGTGTTAGCTCATCATTGGACGAGATTTCATCACGTTCATGGGTAATCAGGAATCAAGAGGGGTGTTTGTGCCATCAACAGATGATAGTAATAAATCAAAAACATTCAGAGCAATCCAACATGGAAACCTCACAAGTTATCCCCATCCACTTGGCTACCTCAGGCATGAGGGCTGTCACTGGTGCACCAAATCATGACGGTGATCCAGCACCCAATGAGCCGGCCATGCATTTTATGGGCAATGCTGCCAGTTCAGTCAGAGCTGAAGGCAGCAGTACTGTCCAGGTTGGGCATCGGTTTGAATTCAATAATAACAAAGATTCCGACGGTTTTGAATGCTTAAGAGACCTACGATTAACCGACCCCCATTACGACAAGCAAACCATTGAAAATGCGAAAGGCGGCTTGCTGAGAGATTCATATTCCTGGATCCTGGAGCATCATACTTTTCAGAATTTTCGTAATGACCAAGACGGCCGACTTCTTTGGATCAAGGGTGATCCAGGGAAGGGCAAAACAATGCTTCTGTGCGGCATCATCAACGAACTAAAAGAGGAGTCCGCAAACAAGGTCTTTTATTTCTTCTGTCAAGCCACTAGGCCTGAGTCCAATCACGCGGTCGCAGTCTTGCGAGGCCTTATTTTCCTCATTATCAAACAGCACCCAAAGCTTATTTCATATCTGTCAATCGAGTACAGAGCATCAGGAAATAAGCTCTTCCAGGATGCCAACGCTTGGATGTCCTTGGCTGGAATCTTAAAGAAAATCCTTTAGGACTAGACCCTGAATGGTGCGATGTTTGTGCTGGATGCCCTCGATGAGTGCATAGTCGACAGGATCAACCTTATCAAATATGTTACCCAACTCAGCACGTCTTCGTTTCGTGCAAAGTGGATCATATCAAGCGGAAATTGGCCTAGCATCGAACAAAAATTGAATAATGCCGAAAAAGTCATAACACTCTGTTTGGAGCTGAACAATGTTTCGGTTTCCGCAGCCGTCAAAACCGATATTCAACACAAGATTTCCAATATATCGTGTGAACAGGGATTTGAGGAAAGCACACATGCGCATTAATCCTATCTTGCTAATTCTGATTAAGCCTTTAGAGTCACCTTTGATGATAAAGGATTTGAACAAAGATATTCATGGCTGTTCAGATATTTCGTCGCAATACGATCGGGAGAAAAGTTCTTTACTCAAGATTGTATTGATGCATGATCTTGGTCAGTTCAGGATGGCCAAAATCTAGGAATTATGATGCCAAGTTTTGAGCCAAACAGCACTCATCCAACGAGACATCTGTACGTGCTGCACTGGTTCCAACTTTGGATCAGACTCTCTTTTTCGAAGACCCCATCTTAGGGCCTTGGAAACTTTTGTAACCATGTAATTTTGTAGATTAGATAGTTCTCATTGCGCTTAGGAAGCCTGCCGTCATCCGTCCCACTTTATCCGCAAATCCCGCAGGTTCCGCATCACCCACGCCTCCCGCGTTATTTCTGGCCCGCAATATCCGCCTCTCCCCACTGTCCAGAACTTTCTGTAGTTTGGAGCCGTGGACGAGAAATTTATTTATATTTGAAGATACCCCAAGTTGAAAATTGATGGCTTCACGTTCATTACTACAATCAATTCTATTTTTAAATTTTTAAAAATGCAACCCGACGCTTCTCCACCAACCATGAAGGCGCTGCAGCTGACTCGAGACAAGCCGGATCAGCCTCCAATTCTGGCTCTCAGTACCTTGCCTAAACCCCAACTTATCCCCCACCATGTACTTGTCAAGGTACATGCATCCGCCATTCATCCCAGCGATGTCTTGAATGCCAAGGGCCTATTTCCATACACCCAATATCCTCGAATTGTCGGACGAGACTACGCTGGCGTTATTGTGGAGGGCCGGCCTGAACTCGTAGGAATGGAGGTCTACGGTACCAGCGGATACACTCACGCCTTTACCACTGATGGTTTCCAGGCAGAGTATTGTCTGGTACCAGAAGACGCCATCGCTGAAAAGCCAAAGAGTCTCACGTTTGCGCAAGCAGCCGCCATTGGAGTTCCATTGACCACGGCCGGCATTGAAATTGAGAGGGCGGCGCCCAAACCCTCCGACACCGTGCTGATCATCGGCGCAAACGGGGCAGTCGGTTCGGCAGCAACCCAGCTCGCTCGAAGCACTGGTGCCAAAATCCTCACGGCTACCCGCGGTGACAACAGCGACGTCAATACGGCCAAGGATCCTGAGTTTAAAACCCTCGATGCGCTGACTGATGGCCATGGGGTCAACGTCATCATTGATGCTGTCGGCTCCCCAGCCTTGATCAACAGCGCTCTCAGGAAATTGGCCAGAGGCGGTCGCCTAGCCTTCATCTCCGCCCAGGGAGTGGGCTCGCCCGAACTCAACATCGACATGCGCGCCTTCTACCGGGCTGATCTCAGCATTCATGGTTGCAACTCATTAAATGCATCAGAGCAGGAGATGGCGAAGCAGCTGAACGCGATGCGGGACTTGTTCGACTCTGGTAGGCTCGTCACGGAGGACAATTGGACAAAGGTATCATTAAATGAGGCAGAAATGGTGTATAAGAAATTGGTCGAAGGCAAGGACAAGCGAAAGTACATTATTGTTGTGGGTTAAAAATAGTTTAAGCGGAGCTAGAAATCTTTACACGATTGCAAATAGAATAGACGTATCCCTCTGAGATGAATTTTACCGTGATAGAAAATACGCATTTGATATGTCAGAATGCAAGGCTACTCTTGAAGCCGTCGGTTCCTCCTGGGATAAGGTTGCCAAGGTTTAGGTAGGTTTTGATTTCCCAAACTTCCAAAGATGGATGCCATTTTTGCCCTCCTTAAACCAAACGTCTTCTGTAGACCCGACTTTTGTGAAATTAATAACAATGGCAATATATTCTATACTAACAGGCTGCTCTTATATATATATTTTTATCGACATTGCCACTATGAAGAGTCGAACAAGGTTCGTGCTCGATATCTTCCACACCTTCCAGCACGGAGCGCTATGAAGGTTTTTAAAGTCCCTCCCAAGGAAACTACTATGCAGTTGGATGTTGTTGCTCTGTAGGTTTAAAATTGCACACGAATAAATTGAATTGATTGGGTGATTTTATTGAGATGATTGTATTTTATTTTGCAACGTAACTCGTTTTAAATATTACAACGGGACCACCACTCCACTCATTTTTCCTGCCTACGTTTTAACTGTTCCCATAATACAAACATAGTGGCAAGAAAAACACCAGACCCACCAAGCCCTATTCCAACATAGAATGCACTTCGGTAGCCCGTCAACAAGTCTGGGTTGGTCGAGTTATGGCTGACTTCTCGTTCCACAGTACCAGCGAGTCCCAATCCAATTGAAATGGAATAGTTGATGACTGTGTTGACAAGAGAAGCGGCGACTCCTTGGTGTTCCTTGGGCACCGAATTGCTCAACAGAATTGTAGCCGCTGGAAACGACATATCCCTGGACCGGTCAGTAATTATTTCGTCAAATAGGCTAAAGTTTAACTTACATTCCCCAAGGCATTATGATGATTGAAACAAATGTTTGTGCCCAATAGATTTGCGATGCGGGAGCCGTAGCGATTATGGCGGTTCCAACTGTGAAAGCTGTCATCGCAATGAGCATGACGAGGCCAGGTCCCAGTCTTCCTATTGTGATACCGCAGACGATGGCTGCGCATGCTCCACTCACGCCTACGGCAGCGAACTCGGCACTAGCCAACAGAGGCGTATGCTCTCTGATGTTTAGTAGCAGCTGCCAGAGGTAGAGCAACCAGATTCCGAAGCTAGACCAGCCAGCAGCGACGCATCCCAGAACGAATCCCGTTCGGCCATTGAATATCTCTCTAGGCAGCAGAGGGAACATGGCACTTTTTTCATTCCAGAGAAAGAATACTAAGAAGGCAGCTCCCACAATCAGCAGAGCGTACACATATGGCGTTGGCCAGCCCACAACGGGGCCTTGGTTCCAGGCGAAGTTAACCAAGACGAGCCCAATTACCGCAGTGGCTGCGCCCGATGCGTCGGTTAATTTCCACAAGCTGACCTGGGGTCTGTGGATATGAGGCGTAGGTGGGATTGCAAAATATGCTGTGATGGCGACGACAAGGCAGACCATGGCCATGACCCAGAATGCCCAAGGCCACCAGACGAACTCGGCGAAGATGGACGAAAACACGGCTCCAAGAACGAAGCCGCCCGGTGCAGTGGCACCAAAAAGGCTAAAAATCATGGCCTGCTTTCTTCCCTCGGGATAGGTCCGGCCGATGATGGCAACAGCGTTGGGGACGCAAAAAGCCGGGCCTATTCCTTGAAACGCTCTGCAAATGTCGAAGAATATCTGATTCGTCCACGCGCTGACACCTGCAAGCAAGGACCACAGCGCGTACCAGGTGAAGCCAGTGATGAACAGTTCTTTGTGGCCAAATAGATCGCCAAGTCGCCCGGCTATCAGGATAAAGGTGCCCACGGTCAGACTGTAAGCTGCGCTCATCCAGCTGAGCTCGCCTGGATCCTCCATGCCAAAGCTCCGACCAAGAATAGTCATGGGCGCGATGGATTGAGCCAGGCCGGCCTGTGCTAAAAGTTGAGCAAAACACAGAACACATACGAACAACGTCTCTCCGGGACAGGTTTTAGGAGGCTCGGACTTTTCGGAAAGCCCAGCCAGTGAGGTTGTGTGGGTGGCTAGTTCAAGATCGGCGTCATTTGGATTTGAGACGGGTTGCGGAGCGTCAACGCTGTCTGAGGGACAGTCTTGTTGGTGAGTATGTGAAGTCATTTTCCAATTATTGTCATTGATGATGTAGTTAAGTTAAAACATCAATGTAGCTGGATGTCAAATTTATAACTAATGAACCATTTGATCCTGTATACTTTGGATTTACACGAGCGGAGCCGTGTTCCGCAACAGCCGCATTTTCTCCGCAGCACCCGCACCAACCGCCCCTCATTTCCACACTCACTCAAACGAGAGTGTTTTCATGGCAATCTTCGGCCACAGCGCCCGACAACACGGCTCTCCAGGGCCCAAAAAACTGGTCTTTGTTCTACTTTTTAGTGGACGTAATTCAAAAATTACCTAATTAGGCCTCCGTCGACCAACGCAGCCAACCACCCGTCATGGCATCCACATCCGCTCCGCCTTCTGGGCGGAAGCGTGCGCGCAAGGCCTGCATCCCGTGCAGGAGGAGGAAGCGAAAATGCGATGGCGCGTCTCCGTGCCAAATGTGCACGCGATATGAATATGACTGTAGTTATCATGGAGAAGACGCTATTGATCCTGGTCGCGTCCCGTCGCCAGAGCCAGACGCGGCCATCCAAGACACGCATGTGGCGTCCACAATTGACTCGACCTCCACTCCAGTTGACCAAAACAGCAATGTCAACATGGATGATACAAGAAGAGGCATCTTGGACCCCGCAAAACGCAGGTTCATGAACCAGAGTTCCGCTGTCGCCTTCCCAAAGCAGCTTGCAGCCGATCTTGAGTCGGCAAACCCTCCTCGCCTGCACTCGTTCGCCTGGAACACTGGTATCCGAGGTGAAGAGCTGCCTTCGTCACATATCCCGCTGAGACATCTGGTTTCACCCCAAGATTGTCAGAAATACTCCGAAATATATTTTTCCATTGTCAACGAGGCCTTTGGGCCCCTGTGCCAGCAAGAGTTTACAGACCAATGCCATCAATTTTGGAATGGCTCGGCCAATGGCCTTGTCCGCAGTGCCCTTATTGGGAGTGTTGTCGCGTTGGGATCAATGTTCGCATTCCGTGATGGCCATCTCAAAGAGCCCGAAATTGTAAAACACGTTAAGGACATATTGGAGGACCCATCTGTGATTTTTAGACCATCCATTGACCAGATCAACGCGTGGGTGCTCAGGACGCTATATCTGCGCTCTACGACACGACCACACTTGGCTTGGCTGGCATCTTGCACTGCCATGCACCAAGCAGAAGCCATGGGTCTTCACCACGACGCGAAATCGGTAGTCTTTACAAGCGAGGTCAATGAGGAAGGCTGGCTGGAGGAAAAGAGCCGACGCGCATTTTGGATTGCATGGAGCATCAATACCACGCTCTCGTACGAGTATGGACGCTCCAGGGTCAATTTCGACATCGCCTGTCGGGGCAATTTTAATCCCAGAAAAGACGGCCCTAGCCAGCTGGTCCATATCGCACTTCTCATTCCCGACGAGACGACCAATATCGACCCCGCGACTCGTGCCAAATCCCTCCACCAGGTGATGCAGCAACTTCACCAGATGGGCGACGTTGGTGACTACACAGCGCTTTCTCGTGCGGACGTCTGTTTCTGCTTTTACCGCCGACTGCGCCTCTTGAAAATTGTTTTGGAAAAAGATGTGATCCAAACCATCGTAAGCATCGGGCACACAGCTGTGGAGACAGCTGTTGCCTTTGCTCGGAGAGGTGTTCCATGGTGGAACATTTTGAACACCACCTTCCAATTCTTTTGCGTGCTCCTCTCCATTGACAGCAGCGACAGTCTTACAGAGGTATCCTGGGTGCTCAAGAGCCTTGAAGAGATTGTGATGGTTCTTGGGACGCACTTGGCTTCCGAGGCTCTACAGACGGCCAAGATACTATTACGCGACTCGATGAGCAAAAAGAAGCGGCAGTTGTCTTTGCTGTCGCATGCCGATGATGCCACAACACCTGCTATGCTTTCTACATTTGGAGATGATGAGCTCAATATTGATTGGGACGCTTTGCTGGACCCTTTTGGCCCTGTTCCTCTCGACATGCCGGACTTTTTCGCATAGCGAGAATTCTGGTAGTATGGAGAACATAGCTCTAAGAAATGTAACACCATGTGCTCTTAGTGGTGTACATAAGATTAATAACATGTGTACAGGTGCATAAGCTAAGGTATTGCAATAGATGGAGCCATATCTTTTGATGAATAAAACACGCAGGTAATTAAAATAATTACTTTGGTTCTTTTGGAGTTCAGGCGAAATCACAAGGAAATCTCTTCTTTACCCTACACCTCCTCGCTGATATCACCCAATGTAGCCAATGGAGTAGAGTATGCTATTGCCTTCCGTTTGTAGAGCCTAAGAAATCTAACAGTGAACTAAATACCCTATACATTGATAACAGTAGGCGAGGTGAGAAACGCGCAGAGAGATTCGGCCAAATGATCCTAGCTAACCTTTAGCGCTAGCCTCAGGCCAAGTATCTTAGAAGAACAACCTAAGCTACTTGCGCGCTTAAGAATTCATCGACCACGCAGTAGCCAATGAGGCTCATAAATATTAAGATTGATATCGATGCGGATTAAGGCTAGAGGATTATTTTCTAGTAGGCGGCTTGCAATAATGTCGGCCGAGCCAAACATACATAAGTGTGAGTATCCTGTGTAACCGCCGTCAGATCATTTCAGCTTTAATTTCCTGTTATCTACCGATAAGAAAACTCGTCTTTTTTGATGTTTTGAAGGGCGGGCTGATTCATCGGTCCGATTGTGCTAGAACGAGCCCAACCACTGTTTAGATGTGTTATTCTGCCATCTCAGCACGCAAGCCGTGTTTATTACGTGATGGGGCCGAAGCCGCGGCTCGTATCTGGTCCCACCTTTAGGCTGAGACTGTTCCATCCCCAGCGCCGATCGACCGAGTTCTTGGGCTAGGGAGGGTAGAGTCGATTCAGCCACAACTCAGTTAGCGATTGTGGCTCTTGATGTGATTGAACTGCAATTCGATCAAAGAGTCGTCAGCCGCAAGTTGTGAACTCAATTTATTCAATTTTTAGCGTCGCATCTGATCTTTTCAAAAATACTCAATTTATTCACCAAGGATTGGACGAATTATCATCTAGGTTGCATTTCCACTCGCCAAGGCACAGCTGATTTTGAAGGGTCCGAGACACGGGTGTCAAAACCCCCGCCGGAAACGGAATTGGTTCAGCTAACGCTATATATGCATTATAGTGGGCACGGCACACTATGAGTGATGCTTTTTCTAATGTCTAGAACTGAATACACCAACCGTTGGCTCCCAGGCAGCGGGGACGATAGCTCAAATCATCATTACCATCGGATAATGCGATTTTGTGATAGAAAGGCTTCATTGCCTATAAGAAGGGTCATTGAGAACGTCCTGTATTTTCTTCACCACGCTTCCTCGGCATTCTACATCAAAAACCCTTCAAGGTTTCCGTCCACTCCACTACTTCTCTTTTACAAACATTGCCCTTTCTTCTTCCAACATGTCTGTCTGGCTCAAGGACTTCGTCAACTACGTTGACAACAAGTCAGATGCTGAGAAGGCTCTCTGCCCTACAGTTCAAGATCTGGGGGACCTTATCGAAGACAACAACGATGTTTACATCCTAGCCAACCGCATGTGGGATGAGATCCCAATGACCAAGTCAAGGGATAAGAACCCTACTGCTGAAAAGGTGGTCCGCGACTACAAGCATATGCTTCAGCTTCTTAGTGTCATTGTAACTGAAGTCGCACCCGTCTGGAGCACAGCCGGCCTTGCTTCGGGACTTGTGGGCGCCCCATTTGCATCTGTCCTGCAGTGGGCCATGGGAACAGTGAGTGGATTCTCTTTCTTCCTGCGATCAGATGTCAATGAGAAGTTTCGAATCATGATGGAGACCTGGAGAGATGACGTTCTCATGACCACCAAGTCCCAAAACGTCCTTACTACAAAGGAAAACGGATGGCTCTCAAAGGATGCTATGGAGGTTCTTGAGCGAGAGTCCAACCAAAAGAGCCAGCCTTGGCTTCCTTTTGAGGAGATCTTCAAATGTGATCGCGCCGGAGACCCCGTTCATTGGGGCTTCAAGTCTTGGGATAACTTCTTTGTCAGGGAATTCAAGGATATCGACAGGCTACGACCTGTAGCCTATCCCAACGACCCAGAGTGGATCGCCAACCCTTGCGAGGCCAGGCCATACGCTGTCAAGACCAACGTCAACGAGTTTGATAGATTCTGGATCAAAGGCCAGATGTACTCGCTTTACCACATGATGAACGGACATGCCTTTACTTCACAGTTTATTGGTGGCACCGTGTACCAGGCTTTTCTTAGTCCCTTTTCATACCACCGCTGGACTTCTCCTGTTTCTGGACAGGTTGTTCACTCGCAGGTTGTTCAGGGAACTTACTTTTCCGAACCAGTATCCGATGTTTATGAGGGACCCAAGGATTATGACTTGTGGCCATCGGACCGCGCCCAGGCTTACCTGAGCCATGCAGCCACTCGTGCTGTCCTTTTCATAGAAGCCCCTCAGCCTATTGGTTTGATGTGCGTCATCCCAATTGGCATGGCTGACGTTTCGTCTTGCGATATCGCTGAGAAATTCTCCTTGTCCAACTTGCCTTGCCCCGTGGAGAAAGGCGAGGAGCTTGGAATGTTCCATCATGGAGGCTCCAGCTGCGCAATGATATTCAGGAAAGGCGTTCAGTTGACCTTTGTACCGGAGGCGTTCCCTGTTCAGAACCCAACAAATCGACCTGTCCGGGGCGCTGTGGCACGTGCTTCTGCTGAAAACTGATGTAACATGCTTCCTTGGAGAGAGGTGGCATCAGTTAAATAAGAACGAAAGTGGAGTGGCTAGAGTGGGATAGATGGGGTGATTTAAACTGTTTATTTGTGTGAAGAAGGTTGTGTAATTAGTTTCTTTATAAATATAAATACATTTGGTAGAATAATTTGATATGTTATTTTCGCACAACTTTGAAACAAGTCACAAGAACTTGCGACGGGTTATAATTCAGAACACACATATGTTTCAATGCTACCTCAATGATGTTTTGAATTGAAATCTCAACTAAATATATGAAATTCATGGAATTTCAAGACAGTGATGGACACACCAGATGTGCGCGACCTTCAACAATTTAGTCTCCTCCCATTAATCGGAATGACTTCAAATTCAGGAGTAGACAAACGCACAGAAATAATAGGCAAAATACTGGCTAATAGCCACCTGAGTCTACAGACGTGGTGTCTTGGTGAGGCTCTTCGCACACCAAGGAGAGTGGTGAAGATGGCTCACCCGATTGTGGTACATATGGGTCGTACCAATATAGCTGATTGTTGATGGTAGTAAACGCGGATCCTTCCCCGTCTTCAGGGCTAACATCGGAATAACAGTCGAGCGCGCCGTTATTTATGTGACAAGAGATGAAAAGTGCATCTTCTTCACTTTGCAAGGATATAGCCGAGGGAAGAGTGAAAGTATCGAGTGATACATAGCTACTGCCTAGTTTCAGGTGAAGCGTGTCTGGTTCAATGGTGTATAGAGATGCGCTTTCCTTAGGGCCAATGGTAGTTCCCACAAGATAGTTGCCATCGAAATCCCGCCGACTATCTGAATATTGCAAGTTCTGGCTAAAGGTGCGGAAGTACTAGACGATATGGAATCAATAGGTTGTGTAATCGTTTCGGCTGCAGTAACGAGCGTGGTGCTGGGTTTAATCTTTGTCACCGCAGCAGTTGTCACCGTTTTATAATAGCCGTGGTCGAGTGTCGCGTACGTGTATAAAAAGCAGTCTGAATAATAGATGTCGTCTTGGTAGCCTTGAGAGTAGTTGTTTGCCAGATAGTCTGGGTGCTCTTAGCGCTGACTGTTTTGGTGGCCGTTGATGTAACGGTTGGTGTAATAGTAATAGTGTTGATTATATACCTAATAGCGATGAGTGATGTGGAAGGATAGTCAAGGCTAGTACACGTACTGCGTAAATATAGATGGTGCTAATGTAGTTAACGAAGACTGCACGCCAAGGTTTTTGCATGCGGAAATGTAATCCGGTTTAGAGCACACGAATGCATACGGGGGGATATTCGTGGGAATTGATGTTTTGGCCTTGCATATGGCTACTGGTGTTCGTTTGACGACTTTACTAACCCGCCGTGCTTTCGTCTTGGTTTCGAGTTCGACGAAATGAGTAAACAGACAACCTATATTATTTTTATCGCACACAGAAGTAGAAGTATTCTCCCCGCCACTACCACCAGCGCCATCAGAAGGGCTACTTGAGCCACTGGCGATGGTAGGAAATATGGTGACGGTGGTCTTAGCCGTGCTTGTGACTGTATAGAAACCGGTTTCCTAATGATTATTAGCGTCATGCTAGAATGAGGCTGCCATCGTGAATATACAGTGATGGACTCGGTTGCCGGCAGGGTTTTGGCGTCAACCTCTATGGTGTCAGAGGTGATTGTTTTGGTGGTGGTTGGATATTCTGTCACGATTTGAGAGTCTACAACTGTGGTAGTTTTGGTAAGCACGGCCTCGGCTGAAGGCGTGATAGTCACGTATGATGTCGACGTGACAGCCTTCGCTGTTTTGGTGTTCGTCCGAGTGCCTATCTTGGTCCTAGATCTTGTGAGCCTTTCCTGTAACGTCATGAGCACGCTGCTACTAACGATGTACAAGGAGTTAAAGTGGCCGCTAGAAATGACTAGTAGCTCAGCGGTTAGTTCTGAAATTGTGATTACCCGTGGGAGACCTAACTGAGCAATCCGCCTTGGCCTTGGTGATTCCCTGAGGACACTGCGAAATAATCTGTTATGTGATCAGTCAGTTTTATCTTCATAAGAGTTTCTAAGAAAGTGAATTCTTACAGATTTAAGACATTTGTCACCATTGTAGCCCGGTGTCGGAGAGCAAGTGGTTGCGAAAACTGACAGGGCTGCCAGCGCTAAAGCAGGAATCATCATCTTGAATGTCGGACAGGGAGTCAAGATGGAATTGAAGAAGTGACCTAGACAATGGAAAGCCAATTCCTCTTAAAAGGCCGCGAAGGCATCTCGTCTCCTGTGATCGTGGATCTATGGCTGAAAAAAAACGGGTTGTTTTCAGCCAACGCACAACGCACAAGCAAGCCTAGGCATGGCAGAGCTATCGAGGCACTATTGAGAGCACCGATCATGCACTTAACTAAAAAGGATGCTGAGGTAAATATGGCGCAGCTGAATATGCAAAAAAGAAGGAAAGAAAACAGCTGTGTTGGCCTATCAGGGCTTGAGTACCAAGTTGAACGACTTCACATCAGACTACGACGCGGGGATATCTGATTTATTCTTCGTGGTAACTTCAATATAAAGTAATAACCACAGCAGTTTCCTTCTCGTTGCTTTCTTAAGAAAAAAAACGATACTGCCATTATTTTGTTGGTGGCGTCTTGAGACAGTTGGCCCATTCTGGCATCAATTAATCTGCTTCCTTGTGGCAGCAGTCTAGAACGGTCCTAGTTTAGCCACAACACGGGGCGCCGCCCAAAGAATGTAACAATGTCTACCAATGTTATGATGGTCAAGTACACCGCCAATCTGCACGCTCCTAGTGAAAATTAAGGAAATCGCTTACCAAGTGAAACAAAGCTCCGTAGGCAGATAAGCTGAAAGTAACCTCTACTCATAAAACAACGTTCCTGGTGTATGCTCAAACGATGCGACCCACTCATAACAACTAATGTCACACACTGTAGATAGCTTCAATAGCCTAGCCTGACCAACGCGGTAACGGCCAGATCAGACCAACAGGCTCCAAGCTGCGTGCAGCCCAAAGTCACATACAAATAACGACAACTTAGGTGATGAGACCATCTAACCGCTACTGGGTTTGTCGCAGCCGGCCTCAAAGGCATCAGACTGAAATAAGGTTCATCGGACCGGAATAGAATCAACGGACCGCACAACAGCTAGACTAGCAACAGCATCTATAAGAGACCTAGATAGACCCTTCAATTGAGAGGACAAGAGCTTCTACATGCATCTGGAATCATAGCTATCTATTGATAACTAACTTGATGGGCTGTGAGGGGGTTGTGCAACTGCCCACCTTCTCCACATCATTTGCAAAATTTATGCAGTATTTTGTGACCGGCTTGTGCCACACATGTAAACTAGTACTAAATTATGAGGAAAGCTCCAGTCCCTCAGACCACTTGGCCAATAATCCATGTTCTCCCAAATAAAAAAAAACCGAAATTGACGGTCAAGAAAGTCTCGTATTATGATGGCCCTCAAGTCAGTGCTTGTGCTTTAACGGACGAAGCTGCTTGAATCCACTGAATTACAGATATCACTTCTGAAAATGCCCGAGATGAATCTATCCGCTTTGGGGGCTAGGACGGCGGGCCGCATCGTCGCGTCGACGACCATTCCAGCCCATGTTCTGACCAGTATGTTCAACAACCCAAATAAAGCAATCACGCGAGATTCCTTAAATAAAAGATATGGTAGCCAATATACCTATATAAGCTTGCCTACGATTAATATCTTTAAAGATATTTGCTTAGTAGGTCATACTGGGTTATTGCATAACTACGTTTTAGTGAGTGCGTAGGGCTTCGCTCCTATCACTTAAATCAACGAAAGTGTACGATAAATAACACAAAATTAAAATTCTTCTAATGTGATGAAACTCTAATCTTTATCCATCTTCTTTGCAAACCAATTTGCCAGATGGCTGATGGTGGGATGACTCCAGGTTAGTGTTGGTGGCACCTGGATATTTAGTGCCGATTGTAATTGACGCCGCAGATGCACTGTCATGACGGAATCTAGTCCCAATTCAGATAACACAGCCTTATTATCAATTTCATCAGGAATCATGTGAAGAACCTGGGCCACACAGTCCCGTATTTGCTCCTCCACATGTGTCTTTAGCTCTTCCCCAGACCGTGGGACATCTGAATGCTGCAGAGGCGATGC
Organism: Calonectria hongkongensis; assembly: GCA_017140755.1. Lineage (NCBI taxonomy): Eukaryota > Fungi > Ascomycota > Sordariomycetes > Hypocreales > Nectriaceae > Calonectria > Calonectria hongkongensis. The sequence continues at coordinate 1,703,723 of JAACJA010000003.1, read as the reverse complement.
TTCAATCTTTTTCGACACTGCGTTGCTAACAAAGCGAGGCGCAATATCTTTCAAAATCGGCGAGGCAACTTCCTTGCCCACCTCGACCGGCAAACTACGCAATACGACACAGTGATCGATATCGTATTTGACTGCGTGCATCCAGGCCTCAAAAGCCTCGTCTCGGCCAATATCTGTAACTCCTTTGGCTTGGAATTCGGCTTGAACAAATTCAGAACCAGCGGCCATGCCAACTTCGCGCCATGCTGTCCATTGAAATGCCAAAGCATTGTCCCCTTGAGCGCGACGATGTGTTGCCAGAGCGTCCAAAAATGCATTGGAACTGGCATATGAACTCTGTCCAGTGGAGCCTACAAGCTGGCCGCAGGACGAGAAAAGGATAAAGAAGTCTACTGACCGCGCCGGGAAGACTTTGTTTAAGACTAGACCTCCGGTAATCTTCGGCGCCAAGACACGAGAAAAGGCGTCTTTGGTTGTGTTTAGTGCTAGCTGATTGTCCAAAACACCAGCCGCATGAACTACACCTCGTACTGGAGGTGAGGAGAGCTGATCTAACGCTGCTGACAAATTTTCCGCAGCACTTGGATCACTAATATCCAACGCCAACGCATATACAGTGGCGCCTCGAGATTCCAATGCCTTGATTTTGCTAATGGCGGTGGCCAGGCCAGTTTCCTGGTCCCACATCCTCCTAGGCGGGAGTGAACGCCGCGAGACGAGCACTATCCGCCGCGCTCCCTGGTCTACAAGGAATTCTGCTACCTCAAGGCCTAATCCACCAAGGCCTCCAGTGATGAGATATGTGCCATCTGCTCGGGTGAAAAACTTGGGCCCTTGAGCAGCGGATAGGAGCTTGTGGCGAGGCAGGCTTCGCAGGCGTGCAACCCTCGCTATTCCGTCTCGAATGCGAATTACATCCGCACCTCGAATATAACGAATGGTGGTCAATGGGAAGTCTAACACTTCAGTGTCAATCAATCCACCAAATTGCTCTGGATGTTCGCAGGCAAGAACCCGTGCAAGCCCAACGAGTGGTGAGTGGGCCAGCGCGGTTGAGTCTTCACCCTCGCCAAGGCCCTCAGTCAGAACAAAAAGCTTTGAAGCTATCGCATTGTGAATGACGAATTTCAGTAATTCTAGTAGCTGCCAAGTAGTATCCTCTGCAACCCGAGTCACGTCTTCAAGCGACTGGGTGCCACCTGGAAGATATACAATCGCCGTTTCTTTCCCTAGCTGACAAGTGGCATTGATGGATGCGAGTTGATCGGCAGACGACGCCAATATTGTTCCAGCTTTGGCTGGGACTGTCATTGCCCATTTTTCTCTGATAGAAACATCTTCTGAGACCAGAACGATTTGGTTAATGGGTAGCGGTTCCTCGGCTGGCATCGCTGGCTGCCACGTCACCTGATGAACAAGGCTATCCATGTTTCCCGTATCGGTCTGAGTGTTTTCAATCTCGGCAAACCGCATGCCTGTCAACTTGGCCAATATGGCCCCATCTTCATCCAAGACAGTCACATCGCTCGCTGGAGTAGCGCCTGGTGCGGGTCTCACATGTAGCCAGCCAATCCTAGGTGGATGGCACTGAGTAAAAACGTCAACCTGGTTGATTTGCGCAACCATGCGGGGCTTTGGGTCGTTGAAAAATATTGTGGATCCGACCGATGTGGCAGCATCGAAAATGGGTGCCCATGAAGATGGATCCCAGGGCAAAGGTGCATCAGGGGAAGCGTTGGGATTTGTATCGACCCGCGCTAACATTTCCTCGTTGGTTCCGTGATGCTCCGTTATCGCCCAAGAGAAGCCCATGGCCGAGACGCCGACCTTGGCGAGGTAGTCGACGGAAAAGTTGTTGTCAAGTTTGTTGCCAATGCGGCGTATAGTTGTCGAAATATCTACACATGATTCGGAAACCGTTGGCTGCATACTCCATTGTGAAGTGGTGTGCGTAATCCAAGCCGAATCATCCGCAGCGCTTTGGTTATCCTGGATTAATCGAGACAAGACCTTGACACTCTCACGCTGTGCCACTACCTGGATAGATCGCGGGGTGTCAACCGCTATCGGAACAATCAGAGTCACATTTTTGAGCATTCTTGACCTCGTGGCTTCGAGGAGTGTCATGATGTAAACGGCAGCAGGGATAATTTCTGTTCCCTGTACGGGATGAGTCTGGGGGTAAGGCTTGCTGTTGCCGTCCAGTCGAGTGGTGTACATGACTGTGTCCGTGCTAGCGACTTCTATCCGCTGGCCAAGAAGCGTGTGTTGCTCCACGTTATGGGTCTGGATGGCATCGAAGGGGCTGGTTTCAACCTTGCGCCAGATTGGCTTGTGCATCCAATTGGTATTTGGCAAGCCTGCAGCCCATGATTGAGACATCTGAAGCCCCCAATCTACGGGCACTCCGTGGCAGTGTAGTTGACAAATACCATTCAGTAGACTTTTTTCTGCTGGTTTGTTTCTCACCAGAGTTGACACCACGCAATGCTCTGCGATGCCTTGATCCGCCAGCGTTTCATCAATGGAATGGCAAACGAGAGGATGGGATGAAACTTCCATAAACACTCTGTACGAATCTTCTGATGCAGCTTGAATAGCAGAAGCGAAGTGGACAGGATTCATCATATTGTTGGCCCAGTACAAGGCATCTCGAAGGTCCTGCCCACGTGGATCCTTGAGCGATGTTGAATAAAGCCGCGCCCGTGTAGGAATGGTAGGCTTGATGGCATCCGATATTGCATCTATCAAAGGTTCCTTCAACTGATTCATCATGGGGCTGTGGAATGCGATATCCGTTCTCACATCAAAAACCTTGATGCCGCGTTGCTTGAGTGCCGCTGATGCTTGAGCAACCGCGTCCCCAGGTCCTGCAACAACACATGACGACGGGGAACAATCGATTGCTGCCGTGAGATTATCTGAGTCTGGTAGCTCCTTTAAAACGTCTGTAAAAGGTATATTGACCAAAATCATCTTGCCTTGACCACTCAGCCGTCGATACAAGACTGAGCGGCGTGTGACCACTATTGCGCCCTCCTCTGGAGTGAGGGCTCCTGCGACGACGCTAGCCGCAATCTCGCCAGTCGAATGTCCGATTATTGCTTGTGGGAAAATTCCATAACTTTCTAGGACAGCGCTGATACCAATCTGCACGATATAAGTCAGGATTTGGAGCTGATCCGATGATTCAAACTGGCCGCTTTCCAGCAATCCCATTGGCGAAATCCCAATCTCCGAGTAAACGATCTGGTCTAAAGGCTTGATCGCGTCGTGAAAGTACTTGTTTTTCAGCATTTCTTTGCCCATGTCAGGCCAATGGGCTCCGTGGCCGGAAAAGACCCATACCAACCCTCGGTTGCTCTCAGGTAACACCTGGCTCTGTGTAGCCCAAGTCTGGTTTGAACTGTCCGCTAGTTCTTCTAGCAGTCTAGCCGCATCATCATGATCATCAACAATGACGGCAGCACGATGGCTATGGTGGTCTCGTCTCAATGCCAGCGTTGATTCAATTAGATGCAAGTCTTGCTGGCGACCCTGCTGGTTTATCCACTCGGCTAAAATTCGCGCCTGAGCCGAAATGCGTTTCTTCTCTGGCGCAGAGATTAAAATCACCGATGGTCGCTTGATTTCATTATGGGTCCTTTCATACATAGGCAGATGTGATGTTTTTGAAGGAACGTATTGTTCGAGAACGGCGTGAGACACTGTTCCTCCGTAGCCGTAGGAGCAGACGGCAGCGCGACGAACTTGGTCAGTTTCTGGCCATGCTGTTTGTTCCTGAACCACTTTAAGTCCAGATTCTTCCCAATCTATTCGTTTGTTGGGCACCTGCAGATTGGCCTGGGGTGGCAGGACACAGTTTCGCAACGTCATAACGGCCTTGACGAATCCAATAGCCCCAGCCGCTCCTTCTAGGTGACCAATATTGGGCTTTATGGACCCAACAAAGCAAGGATCGTCGCGACGCCCCTTTCCATAGACGCCGGCAAGCGCAGATACTTCTGTGAAATCTCCGAGTGGCGTAGAGGTGGCATGAGCCTCGACGTAGCGGATAGTCGAGGGATCAACATTTGCCACCCCCAAAGCTTTGCGGGCAACCAGCTGTTGTGCCATTGCATTTGGAGCCATGATGCCATTAGTTTTGCCGTCTTGAGCCACCGCTGTTCCTTTGATAACTGCTAATATCTGATCTCCATCTTGGATGGCCTGCGAGATATTCTTCAGAACGATAGCAGCAGCCCCTTCGCCACGGCCAAATCCTCGAGCTTCGCTATCAAAGGATCGACAGCGACCTTCAGTCGATAGTGCACCTGCTCGCTCCAAGACGCAAAAAAGTGCCGGTCCACAGAGAACGTTGCCACCACCAACAATTGCCACTCCAGATTCTCCGCTGGTGATAGATTGAACACCATGGTGAATTGCAACTAGGGATGAAGCACATGCTGCATCGATGGCGGAGCTTGGTCCCATTAGATTTAAGTGATACGAGATGCGGTTGGGGGTACCACAGCAGGCTGTGCCAATCCCCATCCATGGCTCGATATTGGGAAGGTCTTCCAGAATGAGTTTGGCGTAATCATCGGAACTGACGCCCCAGAAAACAGCTGTGTCGCTTCCCGACAGGCTTTTGGCAGGGATTCCAGCATTTTCTAGTGCTTCCCAAGTGACTTCCAGAGAAATCCTTTGCTGTGGGTCCATCTGCTCAGCCTCTTTGGGTGATATGCCAAAGAACTGAGCGTCAAAATTCTCGACGTTGTCTAGGAAGTAGCCACGGGAAGCAACTTGGCTCATTGTCTTGGGGTTTCGGGGATCTCGACGACTGTACGCCTCCCACCGCATTTCTGGGATCTCCCCGCACGCATCTTTTCTCTCAAGCAGTGATTGCCATAATTGTTCAGGGTTGTTGTTGCCGCCAGGGACTCGGCAAGCCATGCCCACTACAGCCACATCCTTTGTATTATCCTATCATACATGAGTACTAACGATTGACAGAATGGAGGTTTTTTGCTCACATATTTACTGTAATCAAGACCTGTACTCTCTGTATCAGATGTGGGAGTGTTCATTTTTGGCTATAACATTCGAATAGAGAGATGGAGAAAATTATTGTTCTACAATATGAGTTGCCGGACTTAAATTGGCATATTAGAAATAGTACAGAGTCTTAACAGAGCAAGCTGTACACATATTTATAAGTAGAATGTCCATACAAATTTAAGTCGCCGATGCAACATGAATGATGCCTGCATCGGAATCGGAGTCGGGGGGAAAGAAGGCTAGTTTGACACACCGGGGCCCACAGTGATACACCATTTGGGCGCACAGGAACCTGCCGAAGTGCCAATCCTGCTTGTTGATGAACTAGCTCACACGCGAGACGCAAGTTTCAACTCCGAGTGGCTTAGGAGAAACCTGTCTGCCAGGTGGATCGATGTTGGTCCTTCAGCTACAACCTGCAACCTGCCTATTTCTGCTCAACTTCGTGCCGTCCCGGCAAGGGGGTGGCCAAACGTGATGTGATAGGACAAGATCGGCGCTAAATGTGCACAATAGCTGACGCAACCACAACTGCGCGCGCAATAACTTCATAGGCCAATGCTGTATGGCAGATGAGAGATCAGAGCTAATGAAATAGCGTGCTAGTGTGGTCAGGGTCACGATACAAAACAGAAAAGATAGATGGTGATGTTGAAATTGTGCCTAAAGTGATGTTCTAGATCTTGTGTACAGTTGGTGGTGAGACAGCATTCACGAATCAATACGATGCCATGAATCACCTGCTTCCAAGTAGCGCGCTATCATCGAGAATGGCACCTCGCGCGTTTCATCAAAGGCCGAGCCTGCTTGTAACTGGACACGAAGGCATTCTGGAATCGTCATTTACCAATTCGTGGGGGCGGGGTTGGAGTGGGCCTGAACAGCCCCTGCCTGTGATTCACATAGCCCCTGTCCTAGTCTTGTCGATCGCTCGTACATGATGACCACTCGATGATATGCTGTTGGTTGTCTAGGGTGTGTTGACCGAGTTGGTTCTGTCTGCTGACCGAGTTGTATTGATTTGAGGCTTTGAGCTTGGGCCAATGCCAGACTCCCCACCCTCTGGATGTGATTTGTTGGTGACGCTATCTTTGCCCCTCCGAAACACGCACAATGGTGATGGACATGACTCGGGGCGCTATTATTTGGCTTTTCATTTGCTCGACGCTGACTCCCGTGCCTACTAGCCGAATTCATCCTAAGGCAAAATATGGCAATCAGATATCTCCGACACCCATGTTATTTTAGAAACTTGGCATTTTGTTGGCACTGATTTGTACTAGACTGCCGGTGCGGAAGCTGAAGTATCTGAATCAACTAACCGTCCACGAGTCATCATTCGGAGGTGCAGCTTATGTTGGTTGCTCTGCTCTGGACTGCAGTGATCCCTGTAGCCCGCCGCACGTAAAATTTTAGTAGTTCGTCCACCTACCCTGCATTGATCATATCTCAATTCAGCTCATCTTTTAGTCCAAAACTAGCCGTGCGTGCAGCACGAAACCTTTCCTAACTCGTGTGAATGATACAATCCGTAATTGGAAGATGACGGGCTGACATGTTGGTTCATGGTGCCGCTGATCCATCTCCACTTACTATGGGGTCCAAGGTGTGCCGCGGTCGACGAGAACAGAAATGGAAAAGTGAGAAAAAGCAAAAAAGAAAAGAGAAAAGAAGAAGAGAAGAGAAGAAGAAAAAAAGCAACTCCAACGAAATTTTCACTGCACGTGCTCTTTTTCCTCTGCTTTTGGAATACGAACCATAGTGATCGTGATGAATGCTCCGGTTATCGCTGAACCAAGACCGAACCACCAAATGGCACGGATACCATCAAGTCCAATTTCTCCAGAGGCATCCTGCTGAACTTTGATACCTATGGAATCGGACAAAGACGTCATGATAGCTATAGCCAAGGTTTGCGCGGTGACCAACAGACTCCCAGCAGAGCCCTGATACGATCGGGGTACACTCGATGTGATAAAGATGGCCGCTGCTGCAAAGCTAATATCTGGCCCAAATGTCGCCAGGGCTACACCGGGCATCGACAATGCCCAGTATGAAGTATTGACGCTCTGGGGGAGAAAGAACACAGGCCCAAGACCAAAACATATCATGCTTATAGTCAAAATCCAGTGGCCAGGGACTTTATGCAACGTTTTGGAAACAACCCATGACGCAAGAACCCCAACAACCCCGTTAGGGAGAAGATATAAAGCTGCTGTAAGTGGCGTGACTCCCTGGTGGTGCTCCCAAAATTGAATGGCGTAAAATTGCCATGCACCTACACAGGGGGTGTCCTTGTTAGCCTGAGTGAATGAGTGAAGAAGGCCAGTAAAACTCACCATAGGCGCCCATACCGAAAAAGTACGAGGCTAAAAGAGCAGTAAACCCAGGTGTTCGCCAAAGTGTGTTCGGAACAAGGGGCCGGACGACATGGCGCTCTGCGAAATGGAATCCGATGAGCGACAAAAACCCCAAAATAATCATTGTATAAGTGTACGGGTTCCAACGAGCCGACGGGCCTTGGGTAAGACCAAAAAGAATCAACCCACACCCTAGCAAGGCAAGCAAGGCACCGAGACAGTCAAACTGTCGCATCGAAGGTGCTTCTGTGTTTGCACTATCTCGAGCTGGCTGCAGATTGGGAATTGTGAGATGGGCGGCCAGAGCACATAGCGCAAGAAAAATGGACGTGCTGCCAAATATCCATGGGAGATGACCACTGAGAGCACCTGCCTGGACACAGCCAATCCAATAGCCAAATGGCGCCCCTGCTGCCATTAAAGAAAACACACGCGTCTTGCGGATGCCAGGGTTGTATACTCGCCCTAGGATGCTCATAGAAGTGGACACGAGCACGCCGACTGCTAGACCCTGCATCGCTCGAGCTACAAAGAAGAGGACCTTGAGCTTTGGAGAGATAGCCAAGGCAGTTACAGCGTTCCAGACTGCTCCCCAGAGAAATGCATAGACCATCATGGGTTTTGGTGGAGCTAGGTCCGCTAGCGCGCCGGACACGATGACTGACATGCCACTGGCGAGGGCAGAAGAACTTATGAGCCAAGGAACCTGACTAGGCACGATTCTCAATGCTTTTCGAAAGGGGACTTGGGTGACGGTGATCCCCAGGGTCACCGCGAATATGATCTGACCAGCCGTGCATACCAAAACGAAGACCACTTCAGCGAGGAAATTGGCAAGCTCTGGCGGAACACCCTGGGAAATTGGATACGCTGGACTGCCCTGCTCTTCGGGAAACCCAGTGTCAGAAGGGCAATACTCTAACACACTTCCGACCTGTCTGCTCCTGGCATGGCTTGCTTCTGATACAAGATCTGGTAATATTTCCATCTCGGTAATATCCTGAGTTTCGTTGAGTGTTTGCAGGAGGGATGGTGGATCAATGTTTGAAGATCTACCTAGGCTCAGAAACACTTGGGGGGGCGCTATTCCGGTTGGGACAGCAGTTGAGCCTTCCAAATAAGCCGGACCTCGGACATCTCTGCAAGCCAGAATTTGCGGCGTCATGAGGTTTTCTGTTCTTTGAACCAAATTGCTTGATCTGAGTGGTGCTGCTTGTGACATTTTGAAGGTGGGCGGAGGTATTGACATTGGTGTTGTTGGAGTTTTACCCCTCTCACAACAGAACAGAGGTAGCACTGAAGGCAGATTCTTTTTGACACGGAAACATTTTATCCAATAGCATCACCTTCACGTGCCTCACTTGGATAAAATGAGCAAAAGGTTTGGCTACACGTACATTATGTCAAGAGTTGATTAGTCAACAAGTGATGCAGATCACAAGGTCGGATAAATTTCTTGTAAGCGCTATTCCATTTACAGGATTTCTGAGTTCGAGGCGAGAAAATGTAGATCCTCACAGCTTCCTGAGGAAGTCTTGTTCAAATAGCATCCGTTTTAAGATAAAACGGCTGCATGTGTCGGCTTTAATAAGGCACGGTTTAAGCTCAAATGCCTGCTTAAGCCAGGCCATGACAAACGAAACACAGATTGTTGTATTAAACTAGAATTTAATGGCTATTGCTGGATAATAAATTAAATCGGGGAGAATGGCCTTGTGGAACTTTCACTTTTTTCTTCCAATGAAGTGAATAATTCTTGGAGTTGGATAACCATGTACCACAGAGTGACATGCCATCACAACGATCCGTGGGCTGTTGAAATGAATAAAACTCTTCACGTGAAATAATACCTGGGCCACGTTATGCAATCATCTAATTTTATTCGCAAATCAAGTGAACATGATTCTTCAGCTGAAGAATCAAGTATTCATCATTCGTGACGAGCATGGGGTTTCTCAGATAATTTCACAATGTGGCTACTCTATTAAGGCTGCATGGAGCGTTGATTTGGCTCAAGAAAAGATTTCATTGGTTTTCAGTCTTGAATCGATCTTAAAAGCAGATAAAATCATAAATTCATTCCAATCCTCGCGGTCCCACGGTTCAAGGTGCCATACCTACCTGTGAATATCACCATTGACTTCTTTAAACTAGTGATTTACTAGGTGCACGCAACAAACGCATTTCCGCTGGCCCCAGTGTGTGTAATGGTCCCGGCCTGTTTGCATGAAGTGTTGATAACGACTCGGTCTGCGCCGGGTGAGCCTATTTATTTATTTTAGCACGAACATTCACTTGAGGCCATCCCTAGAATCTCCCTCAGACCACTTCCTTTGCCACTTCTATCAACCTCAATCTGAAGGATGAGGCAATGATGGTGGTCTCTATTGTAGAAAAAATATTTTTCACTCACCGCCGGTGTAGAGAGATCCACTGCTCAGAATAGGGAATTCTTGGTATGGGCCAGAGACAGCGAAGGTGAAACCCTCATAATTGTTGTAGGTATGAGGGTATCCACCAACCGTAGTGCCAGCATTATAGTGAGAGCAAGCGCGAACACTGGCTGCATTGACTTGAGCAGCTGTGTAATAAACCGAGCCACTTTTTCAAGAATTAGACGTGTTTTTACAAATAGGCATAGGAGATGAATGTCACCATTGCGCATCAGCACGCTTGTCAAGGGCAGCACGCTTGTCAAGGGCAGCACCCTCAGTGGGGGCGCCAAAACCGCTTGGCACAACGGCCATAAGAGCCAAAAGCGATTTGAGAGCGTACATTGTATATGACGCCGGAAATACACGGAACTTGGATAAAGCGAGACAGATGAAACCAGTAGTTATACAAATCACCGGTCCAAGGAGTCACTTATGTATTCCAGTGAAGCATACAATACTCGGTCCATTAAACTCACAGCATGTCTCCTTCTCCTTATGGCAGAAATCCCGCTATCGGTTAGATAACATAGGTCCGGGGATACAAACGAAAAGGGGAGGTGGTAAATGGAAATTAAGACTAGCCAATAAGATTTACCGTTTTCATAGCCGGCAGACACCGTTGGTGTCTTGGCATCTACGGCATCCTGTCGCATGAATCATCACGTGCACGTGTTCAGTTATGGTCAGCCTCTGTTTTTCAAGGTATTGAAGCCACTGAAAGTGCGCAAAACGTCGGCGTGGCACCGTCTACGGTGACCGACGTGCATCTTAGCGCTTATTCCCGTTTAAAGATCAAAATTTGCGTCTCATACCCCTGAATTCTGATGTTAGGCTATTTAGATCATAAGATTCGACAAACGATCGGTGACTTAAAAGAGCGCAAGTCTGGGAGTGCAGAGCCAGACCTGCAACCTCCTCAATCAACTCATCACATGGAAATGATTAGAGTGCGCAGCAAAAGAAGCCGCCTCTGCCTCCCTGCATGACTGTTCTAACTAGAATTGTGACATTGAAAGGCGATAAAGGTATAATAAAAAAGTTCATTGCAGGACCAAAGTCCGGTACGGTTGATATTTTGGGATAGGTCGCTTCGCAGCTGCCAATGGGAGCATGCCGATCGGCCGTCCCTCCTTTAGCCTCTACAGGGGCCTACTGAAGTCCGATTCGCGGGAGAATACGAGGATACGCGGAGCATTCAACGGGCATGTCCAAAAGGGTCCACCGGAGTGCAGCGTGTGTTGTCGATTCTCAATCGGTAACCTTGAGCGTCCGATGAATGACGGGAATGACCACCAACTCGATAGCCAAGTGGCCGGCACTGTACTGCTCCATGGTTTTGCATGAAATTGAAACCGTAGACTCTGTCGTAATCTCAGCTGGCATACTCATGGCCTAACTAAATGTAACAGGGGCTTCCATATCTAGGTTATCTGGTCAGATGTGCGAGATTCACAGTGCATGCAGGAATGCGGCTAGTGCCGAGAAACTTTATTCATCGTCTATACGTCAGGGTTCAGGTCTCGACAACTGAGGTGGTCGATAGTTCGCATCAATATCATTCTTTTCTCATCTAATAGCCAGTGAGAAGCATTGAAGCAACTGCTAGGACGAGAGAAAATGGAATCAATGTATCAAAAAGCTCATCACGCTAAATTGGTACAGTAAGCATCATAGGCTATTCCTAATCCTGTTGTGAATGCTGAGGCTGATGGGTCTAGGGAACGTTTGATAAGGCTGAAATGTATAGTTCGCCTATTCACTTAAGCGCAGGGCTCCGAGGGTCTTGGCAATAGATCGCACAGGTGAAGGGGGGTCATCGAGTGTTGGTGGCTTGAACCTACGCGCCATATTGCGCACGAACATGCTCCATACGTGCATGGCCACGTCCAAAAGGTTCACATCTCTCATCTCGCTACGCTGTGAAATTCCTTTCGTATGCGAAAGCAAATCCAGAATGTGACCTCCCTTACTATTGGCAGACTTTTCAACCGTATAACCGCATTTTAACTGTAGTTTTTTCAATTACAGCTAGCCTGACCGATCGTCAAGTATGCTTATTGACCCAGCCAGACAAGCTCTCTAGAGCTGAACGCCACAGCTGAACCCTACTGCTGATGGTGTTGGAGCCACGGTTTTCAGCCTTGACACCGTCGTGTTAGCAAAAGAATTGTGAAATTAATTGTTTCCCTGTCCAAAACCTTATAAGCCACGCAAATTACCAACTGTTGTAAATCCTGCGGTCATCTGTGTCTGTAGCCATCACACACTTCCGCCAACTCATCCAGGTCCATGCATCAACCTTCAGTAGTCGGCCGTCAATTAAATTATAAAACTCGCCAATATGGCTGATATGGAAAAGCTCTCAATGATATCCGATGGCAGTTCGACAGACGAGGTCGAAGCTTTTAAACACTCCGCCGCAGACTACCAGCAAATCGAATCTCAAACCACCGGACTGTCCGAGTCATCCAAGGAGACATCTAAGCCAGAGAAGCTCCAATTCCTCAAGAGCCCAGTCTCGACTGCCACAGAGAGTGCATCACCATCTCATTGTCATGGGGGCTCATACGACTCTCCTGACTTTGGATTGTTTGGAGATCGTTTCTCCAACGATTCGCCGCAGTTTCAGAAGGTACATCCATCATTTTCCAGATCAATGTCGATGTCAAGGTGCTGACCCTGAATAGCACGAGAGTGAGAATTTACTGGAGCTATTTTATGATCTCCTGTTTGCTGCCAACTTTTCAATTTTTTCAGAGAGCCAGGGTCTCAATTCCTCAAACCGTGTCAAAGCATATGTCGGATATTTTGGGTAATACAGAAACTCACTTGTGACAGACCCCATGACTAACTCTGCTTATTTGTAGGCTTTTATGGCTAACATGGCTGCTTGTCACCGTTTATGATGTTCGTTTTGTCACAGACAGCATTTTTGGGACGTGTCTCGAGCATGGATGTTGTGCACTCTCTAATCGAGATAAGAACGCCTTTGCCGAGCTATCCACTTTGCTATCATGATTGGATTTGCCGTTGTGGCTCATGAATTCAAGCCATATGACCAAGATCCAGCAATTATGAGAACCATGAGTATACACATCTTTTCGCTCCCTTGAAACATACATTGCTAATAACCCCAGGTTTTATCCTTAGTATCTCCAGACTAATTTTAGCCATTGAATACTCGAGCATTCTCTGGCATATTCGGCATTATAAGAACTGTCGACCAGCAATCATTCTGCAGACAGGAATGAACTTAACTACGTCCTTACTTTACTTCGGTATCGCCTTCAGATTTCGCAGCGGGAACAGTCTCGTATACATTGCGTGGTATATGATAGGAGTGCTTGAACTCATCCTCACATTTGTCTTCGCGTTATTATTTCCCGTTCTCAGTCTTGAAGGAACACATTTGATGGAGCGCATGAGCACTATGACAATATTCTTTTTAGGAGAAGGAGTTGTTCTCATGGCTCAGAATGTCGTGACGATCGTCAAAGGACCAGGATCTTGGGGTAAGCTATCACTACCTTAACGAGTGCACTGGATCCTAATGTACGTTTAAATAGATTCACTCACGCTCGGAACTGTTACAACTACCGCGGCGATAATATATTGCATTTTTCTCGCATATTTCGATTGGATGAAGACCACCGAGCTCCCTAAGTATCGTCAACAAGCTTGGACTATTTTACACTTCATCTTCCATCTCTCACTAGTCCTATTCATTCTAGGCATTACCCAATTTCTTCTTTGGTCCAAGATCCTAGATCTCATAAATAAAGTCCCCATATATTCTATCTTCAACGACCCCGCGGCAATGGCGGCATCCAGTTCCGAGGCGATTGCTAAAAATATGACTGGCCTAATTTACGACTTTTACCAACAATATCCACCGAAAAACTATACAACTTGGGAGACTGCAAACTGGGCTCTTGCAGAGATAAGCAAGCTCCCAGATGACATATGGCCGGGCATCGCTAAAAATTTCAAGAGTTTTCAAGAAATTGAGAGCAAGCCAAATGTCCCTTACTATGATGAGGCTTTTGGCTACATATACACTCTAGTCGCAACTATGCAGAACAGTTTTATGCAAGCCTATGGTATTGATGTTATGGGCAATGTCGAGGAAGAAAACTCAAACACCACCATAGTTGATTTCGAATTTGACGTCATCGAGGAGGCGTGGCATAATTTTGAGCTAATGGTAGGCCGATCTTTCTGTTTAAGATCAACTAATTGCTGACTTCGGGGGTTGTAGTTCAATTACGGTCACATTTCTGGTGGGATCACGCTTTTGACTATGTGCCTCCTCACCATTATTGCCCGTATCAAACCATGGACGAAATGGAGTATTATCCGAACAGGCATATTTATTAGTTTGAGCATAGGCATGGCGCTTATATCTTTGCTTTCATTAAACGCGATCTACGCCGATAAATACCAACAAAGCCCCATGCTCCTGCCTACGATTGGTATCATTTGGGTCATTGTGTTGGTTCTCACCCATTTCCGCAATCCGTCTCCGCTCTTCTTTAGTCGCAGGCGGTCTTTATTTAGCAGACACAGGTACTCGTATGACTCCGTTGATTGAACCGGGGGCTAGGCTCGTCCTTCCTGAATATTCCGGGTGGCAGGGGTATCTTTATGTAGTTACAAATATGACGTGACATGAAAAAAAAAAAAAACCATTTTGCTGCCTGCCAAGTGTTGCATCGTGAGCATTGTGAGTCACCATTTGCGGCCATCGGGCATGATTAGCGCAATTGCGCTACAGAAGAGGCTAAAGACACTGATATACTGTGCACCTTAATGATGAATTTAATGTATTGCCGTTAGATTCTCCCGACTCCTCCGTAATCCCGATTTTAGCCCCTTCCCTCCGGATTCTAATCGACGTGGAGTCATCGCAGATCGGCTTACCCGCTCCAGGGACGCAGCTAAAATAACACGCCACAAACTCCATACCGTGCGTCTTTTTTTCCTCCCTGGATCGAGTCTCATGATGACGTCTAAACAGTAAGCGAAGGATCAATTGTAGGCATAAACCTGACAAACGCGCGTCTGGGCGCGTTGATGCGCGCTAACCAGAAATGTCCAAATTACCGTTCCCGACCTAGTAATGCCCGATCTTGTGGGGCCGAGTCCGCGAATGAAAGAAGCGATGTTAAGACCGATCTTGTAAACCCCGAACTTCGGTCTTGAAGTTCGGCCTCGGGGGCAGATCTTCTGATGGTTATAAACCAAGTAGAGCCAACGTCTCTAACACTGCATTCATGTTTAGAACAATCCAATTCACAGCAGCTTTTCTCGTCATACTTTCGCCAATACCTCAATAACTCATACCAAATCACCCTGCATCATGTCGAGCACCGCTGCGCCGAGCAACGCCCAGGTGGCAGACATGGTTGAATCCTGGTCCAAACAGCTTGCAGAGCTTGCTACGGATATCAGAAATTCTGAGTCACCCCAAATCTCTCAGGATCACCAGGCAAAGCTTGCTGGAACTGCCAATGCTATGCTTATGACATTCAAGCAGCCTCAGGCGCGGCTAATGGAGTCCATGGTGGTCCTCGCCGAACTCGCATCGCTTCGATTGTTTATCAAATGGGGCGTCTTTGACATGTTGCTCGTAGCTGGCACAATGTCCTATAGCGATATTGCGGCCAAGCTCGATGCCGATACTTCACTCATTAGTAAGCCCAGTTAACTCGCTCAGTGAAACCTGATCACTAACCTTAGACGCAAAGCTCGTCTTTCCTGGGTTCTTGTGGCCACCGGGCTTCTCAAGCAGGTCAGTAAGGACCAGATAACCCTCACTGAGGCATCAAAGATGTTTGTATCCGCCAGTCCACTGAAATCCTTGCTTGAAAATGGGTATGTATCACCAACTCTAACGAGAAAGAAAATGCGAGGTGTACAGTCACTAATCGTAGCAGCTTTGACAACCATTTGCGGGCAATATCTTATATGCCCGATTATTTCGACAAGTACGGTCTCAAAGAACCTGTTGGAAGATATCACACCATTCAGGCATTCGCTGCTGGCAACCCCGAAATGACGGTGTGGGAGCACATGCTTCGAGACCAGTCTAGGATGACCAGTTTTATGACTGCCATGGTTGCAGCTTCGAGAAGTACGCCAGTCATTGGCTCGTATGACTTTTCTTGGCTTGTTGAAAAGGCGAAGGAATCGGACGACAGAGCGCTTCTTGTTGATGTCGGGGGCGGTCAAGGCCACGCCCTTGAAGCTATCTTGGAAGCCACTCCAGGCCTCCCCGCAAGCCGCTGCGTCGTTGAAGATCTCGCTGATGTGGCAGCGGAAGCAAAGTCAGCGGCCAAGGGAGAGTTGGCCAACGCCCAATTTGTTGCCATGGACTTCCACTCTGAACAACCCGTCAAAGGTAAGTTGAGTCTTCTACACAACCGCTTCCAATCTATTATCGCGAGTACCGTACATGACCATCGCTAACATTTTCTCCCTTATTACAGACGCTGCACTTTACTATATTAGACGATGCCTGCATGACTATGGCGACGATGTCTCTGTCGAAATCTTGCAGCAGATTCAGGCCGCTATGTCAGCCGACAGCAAACTTATCATCGTAGAAGAGCTTCTGGAAAACCCGCCGTCCCCATTGGCTGCTGCCACCGACATCTTCATGGCTAGTATCAGTGGTAAGGAGAGGACACGGGAAAACTTTGAAGCCATCACACAGGCGGCTGGACTGAAGATTGTCGAGGCTCACCCATGCAGGGGATCAGGATTTGCAATCATCGAATGCATCAAGGTTTAATCTAGTCTAGCCCCAGGCCGTCGGCTTATAGAGACCGAGGCTGGTTAGTTCCAGGTCTAGCGTAGTATTTCCGGGAACACATCTTATCTCTTGTATTCTATAATAGCCATCACCTCTTATTTTCCATCCAATTTTACCTTCAGTGTACAATAGAGGTCTCGGTGGTATTTTGATCACCCACACACACAGCAAATAACAACTCCATTTTGGCCTACCAGTCTAGATCCATCTACCCAAATTTTTACTTAAGCTTGAATTGAGAATTTCTAATCAAATAATTAAACCGGAAAAGTAACATCGCTTCCCTAACTTGTGGGCTTGCTACTTAGGTGGGTTTATTTTCTACACTATATGAACCTGGTAGGTGCTGCCATCCAACCAATCTAAATCCACCAAATTTCCGCAATTGTAACGGGTGCCTGTTTGGAAATAATCTTCCTCATAGGGCTTCTCCATGATTCTTTCTCGAATATGTTTGCGTGCAGCTAGCCCCTCAAACAACATGAACCCGGATGACGAACGGAAAAGCCGGTTAAGTGAATAGTGGATATCAGTAAGCGAGCAATAAAGCCGAAACTTTCTAGTGCTCTTCGCCATCCTTCGTATCTCCCACCCTTTATATTCAAGACGATTCAATAATAGTCTCAGCCATATTTGAATTTGTGTTGAGTCTAGAGAACCATTT
Organism: Calonectria hongkongensis; assembly: GCA_017140755.1. Lineage (NCBI taxonomy): Eukaryota > Fungi > Ascomycota > Sordariomycetes > Hypocreales > Nectriaceae > Calonectria > Calonectria hongkongensis. The sequence goes on along the minus strand of JAACJA010000003.1, from coordinate 1,686,410 downwards.
ATGTATGTCCTTGAGTTCGTCGATATACTCATCGATATCCTTATTGGGATCCTCACTGAGATCCTCTTTGAGATTCTCATAAAGATCTTCATTGAGATCCTTATCGAGATAAGGCAATCTATATCTATATAGATCTGCAAGGTTGACTAACAGCTGTATATTCCCATCAATTATTCGTGAGCTATATTTCGACAGCATTGATAAGTATGTGCCCTCAACGGGCCCTGGATAGACAATATCCTTGTCAGGTTCATAGACAAGGCGCCCGATTGAGCGTCAACTATGGCGTTCTTATGCCAAGGTCTCTTGGCGAAGACGGATTGGTTTTGCCACCATGATGTAGCACTAGGAAGGAATCTCATCAAGATCCATACTCCGTCTTCCCTCTCTCGGTTGGGCCAATATAAATATTTCTCTTTCAAGAAACACAATGTCATTTGGTTGGGGTCTTTATGCACCACGCCATTGTTGATCTCCTCCAGTCGGCTCATCTCACTATCCCAATCGGGAAGCTCTAAATGCTCATTGCCGAAAAGGCTCTGCCAAACATCGCCTTCCTTGAAATCAGGCATCCAAGATGGCATTCCATTTTTTGCGGCAACGCCCGCAGCTTTAACCAAAAGATGAGGATTATTTCCAACAATTATCTCATGAGCAAACATGCCAATCATCATGTGCTGAAGCGAAATGGTATAATCAGGGTGAATATATGTCGGGGCTCGTCTCAAAGCAAACAATCCCAACACCCCGTAAATCTTGTCTCGAATATCCGACGCCTGTCCTTTCCAAGTGAACGACAGTAACTCCGGCAGGCTCTTCCTCAGGAGCGAGCCATGTGTTACGTACTGAAACCACTGAGCGCCTGTCTCTTCCCATAACCAGTCGCGATTTGCAAGGCGCTCGATATGTGTCTGCATCGAATAATCTACGAGAAATATCTTGTCGCAGATCGGAATCGCGATTCTCGGTGCAAGAACCAACTCTTGAACAACCCATACTCTCCTGAAATACTTTCGCTTCAAAATTGTTCGAATATTGATTGATTTTGAGGAGTTCAGCGCCCTGGTTTGAGCTGGCATTGAGAGACCCAAGTTTTCAAGCTCATGGAAGCGGTGCCGTGTTGGGTAATCATCTCCAAGCCAAAGCACAACTTGAGAGCATTGGGAATAGATTTGACACATTTTGTCAATCTGGCTTGCTCTTTCCTCGAGACTGTCTTGATTGATACATAATGCATCAACCCAAAGCATTCGCATTCCCCTCAAAAGGCGTAGGTATGAAAGCATTACGTAGCAATTTTGAGTTTAGAGCATGATGTCCCAATATTCGCCAATGTAGATAGGATGACGCCTGAAGCAGTTGATTAAGCAACCATCGAAAGTGCACATGATGAACACTGCGTCTGAATATGCTGCAAGCTTGCTCTAGTCATACTTACAAAGCATCATCTCCGTTTTCACCTCCCCAAGTATAAGATACAGCCTCATAGTCTGGAAAATCTTGATCATGGTGTGTCTCTAGGAACAAATGGACGACGTGTGCTGGTACAGATTTTTCATCCGCAGAGAGGAATATAAGCCTAAATTCGGTGTTTTCCAGGTTTTTTTCATAAATCAAATTCTTTCGGTATCCCTTGTCGTCCAGCTTCTCCTGGGATTGGTGACCAGTATTCGGAAGTTTGGGGTGGTGATGAAGCGCCTGCCCTCCTGTTGTGTCGGCAACTGATTCAACACTTTCCTGGTCGTTGGAAGTGTACAAACTCTTCGACGGCCAACTTAAACTGAGTTTCCCAGGCGCTTCGTCTGCCGGGAGAGGCGGGATCGGACTTGGTGCGTGCTCCTTTACCTCTCGCAGGCATTGATGCGCAGAATTGCCGCACTCTTCGCATAGTGGTATGGAATCCTTGCCAACCGAAACACGGGGGGAGGTGCACGAGACCGCATGCCATCGAGTCATTATAATTTGCAATCTTCGAAACAATAAAAAAAATGGAAATGAAAAGGTCTCTCATGAGATTACCGAGACAGCAAGATACAAACGCTGCGATCTTGCTTGTGTGCTTTATGTTAATTGGCAGTTGGCCATTTTGGCCTGACGTGGTCTGTTGGCCTAAGCGCGCCAAGCACAAGGCTGACTTGATGCGGGGTAAGTTCAAAAAGGTCACTGGCATATAATCGAAAATCGCGTCAAAATCTATTCAAAAATGCAAGTTTTTATAATGATGTCGAATAGTTCATGATTGCTGTGACCATCCAATGCAACTACCCGTTTTCATTTCCGCTCCCCAGGACGAGAAGTCCTGTTCAACCAGATCCTCACCAAAACCCTGCCGTTAAATTGCATGCACAGCTGCACCCTTCGCGATTATCGACAACGGGTCTCCCGGTCGCACCAGCTTTCCCTGGAGGTGAGCAGGCAAGCTTTCTCGGATTTGGTCAAACAAGTAATCAAATCCCGTGAATCCTCCAACCACCAGAATATTCTTTATTATAGTCTCAGTTAATTTTGGTGGCGTGGCTAAGGTATCTGGTCTGTCACATACCTGAAAACTTATGCTTCGAGTTTCCTCTGCATCAATTTTCTTGACGATAAAGTTGACAATACGGGTTACCGGAGGCTTGAAGCATTTCAGAATCTCCTCGTTTGTAAAAATCATGTGCCCATTCTTGATACCCGCGTCTGGAAAATCCCCCTCTATGCCTGTATCGATAGACCAGCTGATACCGTTATTCTTGAACCCGGGCATAATGTGAAAAATGAATTCCATGACAGCCCTGAGAAATAATTTTCTCGGTGTTGAATCTTTCCATCCCTTCGGGGTTCCCATTTTCTGAATCCGCGGGTATAGTAGTTTCTTAAAGTTGGAGATCGCAAGCCCTGATCTAAAAACTAGTCAATACTACAACCATATCAAATTACAGCTATGAGTTCCCTTACCCGCAGGAAAGCCCTGAGGGATCTGCTATTGCTTTTAAAAAACATGGTGTCTCTGTCATTAACTGATATGTCATTAATTCCATGATAGCTGAGCCACAGTTTACCACCAAGACTGTGTCTGGAGGCTGAAGGTTCAAAATGCCCGTTCTTATGCCCAATTTGACTGCAGACTCGCATTCGCTAACTAGCCTCAATCTTGAGTCTGCTGTGCTTTGAACCAAGCTAGCATTCTTGGCTGCAGACCGCAAAGCATTACCAGCATTGGCGTTCCATGCATTTGGTACTGTAATGCACCAGTCAATCTGATTTTCAAGTCCCATGGAATCAATCCCAAAAGACTTTTGTAGTTCAGAAATAATCACGTCGCGGATCCGGAGAAGGTACGATGCAGAGACATCCACGGCATCTTTTCCAAAGGGGAGTGGGTATAATATGTTGAGATTCCCGACAAACGTTTGCTCCTTCATCAAATGCCATTGGTGGCCCAGCGCTTTCTGAAATCCAGGCTTGAGGAATCCAGAATGGACTTGAGCGACGATGCAATCATTCCCCCAGCCAACGATGGTCTGCTTATCATTATAAAATAAAACAGAACGAACCTAGACAAGGTTAATAATAAAAGTGCATCTCAAAGTATGAAATTAGGAAAGATGTACCCCTTGGTTCAAGTACGAGTTCTGGGAAGGCCAGTTGGTGATTACTTTCGGCTCAATTTGCATGGCCGTTCGGTCGAAAAACGCTACGTAAGTGTGAGTAAAACCATAGTGAACTCCGACTATAAATCGCGGTTTTGACTGGCGCCCGAAAATGTGTGGCGCGAAGCTTTGTCGATATGCATACTCTTTGGGGTTTAAGTCCTTAGCAGAAATCTCTTTTGATTTCTGTTCTTTGGTGGATTTCGAGCTGTTTACTTGTGCGCCAGTGAAATCCGGTCGCTCCAATATGGGTTCTTCGATTATTGAGCGGTTCAGATATGCTAAAGCGTCCAAGTCGACTTTTCTGTGACTGGATGAAGGTATTAGGCTCTCATAGTATTCTACCATGATATCCTTGCCTCTTTCATGGCAAATAGACACAAGCAACGCAATTGTTTCGTAGTATGATGGATGGGTTGTTCCAAGACTTGACTGCTTTGCGGTGCGTGCATATTTAGCATATTCTGCAGCTTTGTCCAGATTCAAACTGCTTTTATGAAAAAGGGCCAACGCATGCAAGATATGGCACACGGTTATATCTTCAAGTGTAAAAGCAAGTTTCAGTTTTGCAATGGCTTTTCCAGCTTCAATCCACTTTTCCTGAAGGGCATAGGCCTTGGCAAGGCCTGTAGTTAACGTCGAGGTATCTTTAGATAAGTAGCGGTCGCCATGATCGATGGCTCGACGATAAAATCTTTCAGCCTTTTCGTAATTTCCACATTCTTGGTTTTGAATCGCCATTGTTTCAAGCCACGATTCCAAGCCTTCCTCTTCATCAAAGGGATCGCAGTCATACCCAGACATATTCTCGTCTGGATGCTCTGTTTCTATTAGTGGTGGTGACCAGTTCTCGATGCCTATCATCTGTTCCTCCGCGAATTCATCTCCCAAAATACTACCTCTCCATGTTGTCGAGTCAGAACTATCCCGAATTATAGTACTTGCTCTGGAATGGAACCTTTCAGCTACTCGAGCAAGGTTCCGCAGGTTTGGGGAGATTCTCTCATTTCCAGAGCCTTCGTTGGAGGCAATACTATTGGTTTCAGGATCAACATTGATTTGAGGCGCCATCTGTTGAACCTGTAATTGAAGTTCATTCAATGCCTGCAACACCTCCTCTTGCGATGATGTCCTGTTCATTGAAATGCAACTGCATCCTACATCAGTACTGTTAAAAATAAGACCTCGAAATTCTCACATATTTATCATCTGAAGTGTAGTGTTCATTGCAATGATGTAGGACCTGGTTCTTTCCAAATAAGTCGCAATATTAGCCTCGCGCTGGCCAAACTTGAATTGTTTGATCGACTTTCTCCAAAACTCGAGCCATCGTTTGCTAGTGTTAGCGTTAACTTCCGAAAGCAACACATTGATGTCGTCAAGCATAGATCTTATCTCATCCAGTGTTTCAACCACATTTTCCAAAAGATTGTTGGACAGGTCAATACCCGAAATTATATCTCCGGGTACCTGTCTTAAAGCGTTGCAAACAGACTCCAAGCACCCAGAGAGAGCTCTGACCTCCGCGGCCAAGCGGGATACATTGGCGTCGACCGAACGCATCCTTTGGATCCACGTATAGATTGCATCGCCGACGGTTATAGAAGTTGCCACGACAGTTGCCGTGAGTCTTGCAATCGACAAGGGATCCATGGTGCTGAGTTGAGGTATTGAGAAAGCCTAACCCCTCCCAATTCTACCTACAGCAGTCATAGAACTAATAGTTCTTAGCTCAAGCCACATCACGTGGTTTACAAATCTAACCAAATTGACAATCACTTCACATACAAATCTTAACCAATGTCCAGTACGTTTCCATATTCTCTCCCCGGGTAATATAGGGAAGCTTGTTCTAAGGTCATACATTCATTTTTAATCAACATCAAATGTATCAACTCAAACGTTAAAAACAGGGTTAACATCATCTGGCACAACTTTCGTATTTAATTGGTTCGCTTAGGAGGAGCTTAAGCCATATGCGTCATTCTGCAACTAATCCATGTACAAAACCCCGAAAAACATCACCCAGCACATTAACCCAAGAAAAGCAGAGAAGTCGATTTTTGGGTTCACAGGATATTAATTTTCAAACTACAGCCTCTTGTTAGAGTAAAGTCTTCAATAATTAAATAATGACTGAGTGCTATCCAGGTAACCGTTAGTTCTGACGACAGTCTCCACTCATACACCTACCTAACCTAGAGCTACTTCTCATTTGTCTGTTAAAGCATCCAAGTAGTCATAAGGAAATGAAAACTTAAAGGCAGTATGTAATTGATGACTATAAAAGTGAAGTTATATTTATGTATATTCGGATTATGCCAACTATGGGCTGGAATACCAGTTGTCGTTATAAAATAAAAAAAAGCAATGAGTGCTGATATCTCTTTTTCTCCCAGCAAGGCAGGGAACGGGATGTGGGAGGAAATTAAAATTGCATTTTGTTGATTTACCCACTATTGCCATGGTAGTACATTCCAATTATTCTCCGAGAAAATACTCTTTTACCCCTACACCGAATATTCCTGTCGGGGTCCAGGATTCAAATCGTGAGACGAAAATCCCGACTCCGATAGGAGGCTCCAATTTTAATCAGCAACGGCCGTCTAGCTGATTAAGCGCCAGGGGTGTTCAAAGCCGTGCACAGACTCAATTGCCGATGAGTACACGTACTGCCGCCACGATGACGCGAGGTCAGGTCCATCAAAGAGAGAATGAATTTCTTCGAGAGCTAATCGATTCTTTGGGATAGGATAGTGAGTATCATGTCCAAAGAGGACAAGACCTCCATCCACAATGTCGGAAGGAATGTGGCCCAAGACCCGATGGTCTCATTCTACATTCATACGGCCGATCGCACTGCGAAGAAGGCTGTTTGAGCAGACTATTTGAGGACTAGACCGCATGGCTTACCATGACGATGGATTTTGCCGCGCGGGGTTCAACCACATGATCGCCGGTCTCGGCTGGGGAGGAATCGGGATTGCTGGACGTGGACGAGATGGAGACGAATCTGGCCAAGTGATCCATGTGTCACATCTTGTGGGTTACATTGGCACCACAGGGCTGTTCCATCAGTCTCCAATAGTCAAGACAAAAAGGTCTAGTCCCCGGGAGGATGACCAGGTCAAGGATTTCATTTCAGGATTAGGCTAACTTGTTCGACCAAAATTGAGCCCAAGGCGGCCGCCGCTATCTCAGGGTCCGAGATTCAGCCGACCGTAATTGCCTCTGGTCCAGTTCAGCAAAGATTTCTATGTGCTACCTAGTTAGTGGGTGCTCATCTCAGATTGTCAACTTCGACTTCAACAATGACAACTTCAACTTCAAGGAATCTGGGTCTACAATGAGAACATACAGATACCTGCATGCATATCAACGTAAATAGAGTTTTGATTAACCAAATAACTCAATATTTAGGCGAACCCGACTTTCGGCGTAAGCCAATTGGTAAGGGATGACAACCCTCCAACGTTGGGATTTAGTTTATGCCAGCTCGTCCCGACGCGCGTCCTCATTCCCGCAAAAAAGGCCCGAGGTGGCCCATCGGAGCGGTCCATCGGGGCGGCGGAGACCCCGTGCACCACTGACATTTCTGGCGATGCCGGGTTCCCAACCGCAGGATTCCAACCCCGTAGCTTTAGCTTATTACTGTGTTACAAGGGGTCATGGTCCGCCTCAATCAATGGATAATCGACCACTAGTATATAAGAAACTGTTGTAGCCCGTTCTTTTTCAAAACTCGGAATTCACCACAATTATAGGATTCAGACTCTAAAATCTCATCTCAACACCTATCCAAAATGAAGTTCACTGCTGCCCTCGCCCTCTTTGCCACTGTTGCTGTGGCCGACTGGACCTCTGAATGCACTACTTGGTCCAGCGCCGACAGTCGACGCTCGCTCACTGCCACCTGCACCTCTGACTCCGGCGCCTCGGTCTGCTCTAAGCTTGATCTGAACGCTTGCCTGGCTTTCAACGGTAGCAACCTTCTCTGGGAAGTCAAGTATGTGTCTACATCCCATCTCGACCCTTTGGATTCATATTACTACTCTTTGGTATTATCGAACCGTATGCTAACTTTTTTTCTCATAGCGGCAACTTCTCCCCATCCGATGCCTCGCTGAGCGACGGTATTTCTGAGTGCGTTGACGCCCAGGAGCTCTGCACATACCTCTCCAATGTCCGCGGCTCCACTACCTTCGAGTGTGATTGCTTCAATGCCGACAGCTCCTCCTTGGTTGACACCAGCATCGATCTGGGTATGTATGACCCTATTTTATGATTCTCTGATAAGGTGCTAATAAACGAGAAGCTGAGCAGATTTCCGTCAACAGCGACGGATATCTTACCTGCCTTGGCCAAGTTGCCTCCTCTTGCTAGATAGCCCACAGAGTGGCTTTATAAGCGCATTTAAGGACGATAAAGTTCGACATTATGACATGCATTTAGCGTTCAGCTCATGATAAGTAGCCAGTTACAATTTCCAAAAAGAAAAAAGAAAAGAATCACTCGAAATGCTCATTCGAAATGCAAGAAATGTGTTATTATACCCATACCATGTTGAAATTGTCGGAGACTAGAACTACCGCGAATCATAACTATATGCCTGGATAAGTCTCATGTGTCATTGCCATTTTTGTTCGGAATATGGATTTACAAATATTGTATCAATAGATAGCTATGATTACAGATGCATGTAGAAGCTCTTATCCTCTCAATTGAAGGGTCTATCTAGGTCTCTTATAGATGCTGTTGCTAGTCTAGCTGTTGTGCGGTCCGTTGATTCTATTCCGGTCCGATGAACCTTATTTCAGTCTGATGCCTTTGAGGCCGGCTGCGACAAACCCAGTAGCGGTTAGATGGTCTCATCACCTAAGTTGTCGTTATTTGTATGTGACTTTGGGCTGCACGCAGCTTGGAGCCTGTTGGTCCGATCTGGCCGTTACCGCGTTGGTCAGGCTAAGCTATTGAAGCTATCTACAGTGTGTGACATATTGCTTCCTATGTGGCTATAAGTTAAAACGCGTAAGGATGAGAACCTGAAATATAGTCCAGTGGGCAATCATTTATTGGGTTCATTTATTGGGTTCTAAATATACTGCTTCTCACCATCTATGACTAAGACCTTGGAATTCTAAAGATCGGATATTCCTCGCCGGTGGTAACTGGAATGATGCTGAATGTGACATAGCTATCGATATTCTCAGGCTCTAGCGCAATGAAGGCCAACGCAGCATTCTTCTGCCTTGTGCTGACATAAAAGCTTCCGACAGGAAGCTTAATATCGCGGCTATAGGACTCGGTGGTAACCGTATTAAGGAAATGGCCTTCGTATAAGTCGGTGTCGACCGAGGCCGAGGTAACCGTCAAAGCCTCGACAGTACCATTAAACTCATAGTTGAGTTTCTCAACCTGAAGGCCCAAAATCTCCAGCCTCTCAGCAATGTCCGACCACGTCCTTGGAATTATGTATGCTTCAGGCCTGGGGCGGGTAAGGTTCGCGACAGAAGGAGTTGTGCGGAAAAATCCAATGGGCGCCTGCACGACGCTGCCATTATTCATGTCAATCATCGTAAAGGTCCTGTTTTCACTGACAAAGTAATCTGTAACCACGATGTCGTCATCACTGTCGATGAATTCTTCGCGAGCATTTTCTACCGTGGATAGAATATTTTCCGCATCATCGCGGGCCGTCTCAAGAATCGTTTCAATCTTGATCAGGGCTGTCGCAACACGGCGCTGAAAATGCTGGTTGGCGAGACGGATGCCGCGCATTTCGCATAGGAAAGAAATTGTTTGCATGAGGCCCATGGCATTTCGACCTGTTCGGGCCTCAGTAACGGCCTCTTCAAATACTATCGGCGAGCCTGCCGTCTTGTTTGACGATCCTGTCACATAAGGTTCCCAGCGAAGGCCATGGGCTTCTAGGCGCTTTCCCATGGCAGGAATAAAGACGTCCATGACCTGCTCACGGATTTTGGGATGGATGTTTGGATTGATGCCTCCGGAGATTAATGCGTCAGAGCCATGCTGATAACCGCCACCGTATACGGTGGACGCAGTGAATTCATCTGAAGACACAAGTCAGTGAACATGAACTGGCAACCGTGTTAAACCTTTCAACACTCACGCATATCGATTGAGATATGTGGGTTCCAATCACTGGCTACCCGTTTAACTTCTCTAGTTTGTTGCCGCATGAGCTTAATGTGGTCTCGGTTGGGGTCAAGGTTGCAGGCTAGTTGTCGCTGGAAGTAGGACACTCCATCAACATTGTAACGAGGCAGGATCTTGATATCCATTTTCTCGAGAATGGACTCTGCCCACGCCTGATCAGCATCCATTTTGCCTAAGAAGGCTAGGATAGACTGATCCGCTGCCGGCTCATTGCCGTGAATGGCGCCTTGGAGATAAACCCGGAGCTTCTTGGTACTCTGAGAGTCTGGCAGCGACAAGAAGACGTATGGAATAGCACGTCCCTCTTCAGACAAAAAGTCTGCAGACTGGTAAGACATCCAATCGTTGCGACGGGCGAGAGACCGGATGAAGAAATCTGAATTATGTTAGAAGCGAAATCTTCATATTACCGACCGTAGTCTTTGAATAGCCCTTACCAAGTTCTATGTCATCAGTCGGCCCATCCATTCCACTGGCGAAAGCAGACGGGACTGTGTCTGGACTGACAAAGGCAGGTGACAACAGCGTGATGTTGACATCTGGGAAGTTCTGGCTGACAATCTCACTATCCTTTTCGACAGGGAGTGAGTTTTCACCATACTGAAGATCCTTTTGCAAACCACCTGATTGGGCGGTGGCACCTGATGCCAGCAGCAATATGACTGCTTTGTAATACAGTACGCCTATCATCTTTTCAAGAGTGAAGAGCCTACCGAAAAGGAGAAAAAAAGTCTAAGAACACCTGAAGGAGGGCAGCGAGTGAAATAATGTACTCGAACCCTCCCACTTTGGACATGAAGATGATTAACCTCGTCGGTTAAGGTTATCTTACGGGCGGGGTAAGTAACATCGTTGTGTAATTGTACTTAATCAAGCATCCTGGTAGATGATCGTCCAAGTTTTGAGAGTGGGAAGTGGCCAAGGAAGTTCCAGTAATTTTAAGAGGGGTTATTCAGGAAGCCATTTCGGGTCACTCTTGCATCTGCGGACACCGAATTGTAGCGCTGATGACACTGAGAGCACGAAGCTCTCATTGGCTATTTATCTGTAAGAAAGGCGCCAGACAAGAGGTTAAGTTTATATAGTGGTGAGCTTGTTACATTATACAATGTTTCTGATAGAGAGTAGGAAGTAGTAATTTCATGTTGAGGCAATGTGCGGATAATCAACTTTCTTGACCTTCCTTTTCAGGCATCCAATCCCGGCACTTCCGCCGGATATCCTTATCAATGACCCGCATTAACTGAAAGAGCATCTGATGACTGCGTTGCCAAGACTCGTCCCGCTTTTTGCTATTGAAATTGATGCATTTTGGACGGAGGCATTTGGACCCACATGTGTGCTTTTCCGTTTTCAAGAATGGGGTGACTGTTGGATGAAAATATCATTACGAACTACGTGATAAAAGCACGCAATGAATTCCAATTAACTTTCTTTTTTGGTTGAAGAAAGAAGTCACAGCTCCGCCGTTTTTAGTTGCGTAATGAATACCAATGGTTTCACAATATGTGGGTTCGTCAGTTTGCATTGCCAGATATTTGAGTAGCTATTAACGGCAATCTCGTCCTCATTTTTGTAACTCTCGCAACCGTGTGTTTTTGAAACAACCTATTTTGTTTCCTTTATATATATATATATATAAACATTAAAAACATCCTCTGCCAGCGTCGATGAGCTTGAAGACAGGGCGATATTGCTCACAGCATCAGAAGTTGGTTTTTTAATGGTTGGAAACAAAGAGAGGGTCCGTGCGCCATATTCTGATCGATACTGGCAAATTATTGGCAACTTACGCAAGTGAGAACGCCATGAGAAAGTATTGACGGGAATAAATATAACTACGGTCTACGAATTTACAATTAACTAGATTGCATAAAACCTGAATCTTTTATGTCAGGGTGGTTCACTGACTAATTCTGGACATAAGTGAAGCTAACCACCCTTGGACTAGGCGCATCAACCCTGATCATAAAACAGCCCCATGCCCCTCAGACAGCTCGCTGAATCGAACCTCCATGTTTAATGGTAACATCCAGATCTAATACAATTAAATGCCATGTCCACCTCCCAAAAGCGACCCAGGGCGACACAACAAGACCCAAAAGTAGAATCTGCACTTGAAAGCATTTCTTGCAAGAGGTGCCGTCAAAGAAAAGTAAAGGTAAGTATATAACTGGAGTGCCCTGCGACTGGATGCCTGCTAACATAGTGGTTGGTGTGACGGGGCTTATCCATCATGCACCGGGTGTGCTAGAGCAGATGTTCCATGCATAGTTGCAGACTGGTCGACCACGCGAGACTATACTAGGAGGTAAACAATTATGATTAAACAAGCCGAACCGTTGACTTCTAATCAAGGAAAAATAGACAAGTGTTTGAACTGGAGAAGAAACTGGCGTTGCTTGAAGGTCTAGCAAATTCGCGACAGCCACCAAACCCAATTTACCACACACGCCGCAGCGATGGCATCGTGGAACCTTCAACCTTGTAAGTGTATGAGAGCGGGCTTTCGTTCGTGCCAAGTCCTGATGATTCTTAGACCTATGTATCGATCTGAAAGTAATTCGCGAAATCATATGCGAATATCGGCGTCTCATACTGCATCGATGATTTACCACCCTCCAAACGTATTTCCCTCTCGTGCGACTGCATCAATGATAGTCGAAGAATAGTAAGTGAAAGGTTGGGCCCAAATGAGCCGGCGGTAACATTTTCCAGCTTCCGCGAGTTTCATGTTGCACACCCTTTATTAGATCAACAAGAAATCATGTCAACTCTTAATTCATTACTCACCGATAGCTCAATTGCATCTAGTCTACGGCGGCAAGCCATTTTTAACCTCAACATGGTGCTAGCGATAGGAAGTATCCGTCTATTTCGCAGTGGCTTAATTCCACTCCATCCATTTGGCTTTTTCACTGCCGCACTGGAAGCAAACCCACCTTTGGAATCGTCCTTTGATTCGATTGAGGATATCGAGACATTTCTACTGATTGCAAGATTTGGAATATACTATAACATTGGTTGATCCTTGTACTGTTCTAATGAGTAATACAAACGCTAATCCTCGCCAGGCTGCTCGCTTTGGGAACTCAGTCGCCTGTGCATGCGTATAGCTATCGAACTGGAACTCCATCAGCCATGCCCTTTACGCAACCCGCCGTCAGCAAGCTTTCAGCGATGTCGTATCGTGTTTTGGGAGTGCTACCTCCTTGACAGATTTTCGTCGTCAACTCTTGGGCGACCCTTTGCGATAAACGATTCGTCTATTAGTGTCCCACTACCAGCATTGGATTCTTCAGTCACGGGACCGGAAATATCCATTATTGAAACCTTCAATCATCGTGTTCGACTCCGTCAGCTCATGTCGACAATTCACAATGCCATACATCAAAGGGACATGTCAAAAGGACAGAGCTCCGTGTTTATGCAATCTTCAAATAGAGCCTCCAATGTGGCTTTGATCTTCCCAAAACTCCGCGAGTTTGCAAAAGATCTGCGAGTTTGGCGTGATGAGGTACCAGTATTTGATGAGCCATCATGCTTATTTCAAACCCAGGAATATACCGAAATTTCCTATCAGGAGACTCGACTATGGCTATTTCGATCTATCGTGGATAAGCTGCAACCCATCGGGTCTTTGCCACCGTACAGCCTATTGCGGTCTTGTCTGCAAGCATCGTGCAACATTATCAATATATTTCACAAGCTGCGTGAGAAGGAGCTGGTAACCTTTACGCGAACCTATATGCACTTGATATTGGTGGCTGGCCTTGTCCTTGTCCTGGTTATCAATGTTGAGCTGCAACACAATGCGACTATAGAAGAATGCTCTTCCGGCGTGGATGTGGAACAATGGCTGGCAGACCTGGAGGATGATCCACTCCCTACAATGCAGGAAGCGCTCAACTCACTGTCCACCGCGGGTGAGACACTTCAGTGGTTCTGTGAGCAAATGACCGATGTGAAACCTTACACTCAGCTTTTTGAGACTCTGAAACAAGACGTGGAGCGGATGAGAGCAGACAGACCCGAAAATCCCAGGTCTTCTGCAGTAGAGAAAACTGATGGGACTGCTGTAAATGTTGCCCACCATTCTTCAGAACTTGGTATGCCAAGTGGGCGATTAAACCATTTGGAACAAGCATCACCTCAAGACTCTACAAATGTGGCTATGAATGGGCTACATGAAGATATGCAATTCAATAACCACGGATGGGATTTCACAGCAGCAGGAATGAACATGAACAGTCTGTTTCCGCAGAGTTTGCAAGATGAACTTCTGCATTCAGAAGGAAGTTTCAACCATGCATGCCAACCCTCGTCTTGGCCATTGTCTTTGGTTACAGGGGCGGAAGGACTTGATTCAAGCATTTCTGAGTACATTTGGGACATGATGCCTTTGTGGCAGGATTCACCTTGCAGCACCGTGGAACGCCAGACATAGTGATGACTTGAGATATTCTTGGATATTCAAACTTGATAGAGTAACATAATTGAGAAAATCTATTGTGCACTTTCCTTAAGAAACTGATAGACGGCATTAGTGGCCGCGTTGATTGTCGCAATTTGTGTTTCATCGGTTGCTGCTGCGATATGCGGAGTCCCTACAAATCTCTTACAGTTCCACAGGCGATCGTACTTTTCTCTCGTGGGAGGCTCCTGCACATGGCAGTCAAATCCAGCTCCCCAGATAAGCCCCTCTTCAAGTGCCCGGACCAAATCGGCCTCATTCACAATGCCACCCCGAGCAGTATTCAGTAGTATGGCCGATCGCTTCATAATTTGAAGCTGAGGGTATGATATCAATCCCTCAGTATTTGAAGTCAAGGGAACGTGAACAGTCACAACGTCAGACACCTCTAACAGGTGGCTCAGTTCATGGACACGTTGATGGGGAATTGATTCCCAAGGTCCTTTCTCCTTGGGGAAAAAGGGATCATGTGCGATGATAGAAGCCTGCAATCCTCCCGAGAACATTTTGGCGACGGCCTGTCCAATGTTTCCCATCCCGATTATGCCGATTGTTTTGCGAGAGAGCAGCATTCCATTTATGGTCTCTTTTCGGATTGCCTCGCCATCGATCCGCTGCCTCAAAACCATTTCAGGTACTTGTCTCGCAACGGTCAAGGCTAGACACAGCGTCATTTCAGCTACGGCGCTGGCATTGACTCCGGGCGTGTTGCAGACTCGAACTCCTCTTTTGTTGCAAGCCGCAACATCAACCTTGTCTAGACCAACACCTTGTTTGCCGATAACTCGGAGCTGAGGGGCCGCCTCAAGATCCTTATCGGTAATGTAATAATCTTTGATTAAAATCGCTGCGGCGTTTGATCGCCATGCCTCGCCTTTCGGGTCGCCGTACAATACACAATCAAAAAGTGACTGAGCATGTTTGACTGCCTCGGGGTGGAAATCGCTCAAGATATACAGCTGTGGCTTTTTAATCTGAGAAGGTAACGAGTCATCCGGTGTGTTAGAGAGATAAGGCGCCATTTCCTTTCGAAGTAATCGACAGTTATCAATGGAAATACAAGTAAAAAAACAAGGCGCGAGCGTGTACTTCACAGTTAGCTTGGAGGATTTAACCAGCTAAGAAAAGCAATGGGAAATTCATATATCTAATAAATAATTCAATCAGTTTGCAATGGTTGAGTGAAGAAATCAGGAGAAGGTGATGGGCAAGAAAGGCTGCACCAAGGGCCGATATCATCACGAGGCCCAATTGGCCATGGAGAAACCGGGTAAGCATTTCAGTCATCATTCACCTGCACCAAAACGGCATGGCGCACGCACATCATCTTGATCCCACTTGGTGTTGCCGTCGGGCCGATCGCGAGAATTGTCGGAGAGCTCGCGAGCGGCCCACCACTCGGGGTTCTCCACATCGGGAATAGCGTCTCGACCTATTGAGGTTCGTCGGAGAGCTAGCGAGGAACCGGCAAATATGTTCTCTCCATCGAAGTTGACTAGCCTCAAAAGATCGATTGAGGGCTGAAAGAAATCCAGGCCGATATTCAAAAACAATAAAAGTTCGAGTGGTTCATCCGTTCCACGGGTTTTCTTTTCGTTGTAAAATTAATCATTGGGCATAATGACGGCCAACTTGCTGCAAAATAATCTTCTGAGTTTGGTTCAAGCCGACAGCTTTTGTAAGGTGAGTAACGGACCTCGTCTGATTCAAAACTGGGAGATTGACAAATACAACTCGGCAACTAGGCGTTCGGAATTAGGCTAGTCACAAACCCTGCTGTTGTGCAACTGGCCCATAATGGAGGGTTTGATGCCTTGTTCATAGACTTGGAGCATTCTACTCTGTCCATCGAGGACGCTAGTCATCACTGTAGCGCAGCTTTACAGATTGGAATTACGCCATTTGTGAGAGTTCCCTATCAGTGCGGTAATGGCTTTGTGCAACGAGTGTTGGACGGAGGTGCAATGGGTGTCGTGTTTCCTCATATCCACAACACAGGTATTTCAACACTGCCCAACTAAAACGCGACAGGAAAGATGAATTAATCGGCTTTTTTTTAGATGATGCTATGTCTGCTGTCAGCATATCGAAATATCCTCCTCAGGGAAGCCGTTCAATGACAGGCCAATTGACTGTTTTTGCATTGAAGCTAACTCCCGCCCAAACCATCATTGAAGAAACCAATGCTCGTGGGTCCTCAGTTATTTTGATGATCGAGACCAAAGAAAGTATCGACAAAGTGGAAGAGATTGCGGCGGTAGACGGAGTTGACGTGCTTTTAATCGGGTCAAACGATTTGTCAATTGAATTGGGCGTGCCCGGCAATTTCGAAAGTAGTGAATTCAAGTCTGCACTGGAACGTGTTAGTTCAGCCTGCAGAAAACACGGGAAAATATTTGGGCTGGCTGGAATCTATGATGTACCCACCATTCAGAGCTGGGCTATCAAGACCTTGGGAGCGAGATTCATCTTGGCTCAGCAAGATTCCGGAATTTTGGCAGGCGCTGGAAAGAAGTGCGCCGAAGCATTGTTATCCATTTCGAAATAGTCAAGCATTATAAACAATAGAAAATGGATGTGGACGGGGCTTTCTCTTCTCAATATCCCTAAGTTCTGCTCATAGATTAACCTCTTTGAAAATATTGCTAGTCTCGCAGTGTATGTAATTATTGCATTAGAAAACAAATTACGTGTGCAAGACGGTTAAGATGTAATGGCCGTATTCTAGAAACCATTATTCCTAAGCTCTCCGGGTATTGCATCTCTCGATTCTGGTCAATTCCATCTTGTCGCCGCCTAATACGTTCTATGATTTGCTTGTACTCGTGCATCCTCGGGAACTGCCGTCCCACTATATCTAGTTTTTGGCAAGCAATCACTATCACGGCATCCCAGCTAGCCCCACGGTCGCTATCACAAGATGCATCGGAACCAAATATTTTCAGAGAAGATTGGACCGAGGGTAACGCACGCTGGTAGGTGTCCTCGAAAACGCTCTGCGGGGTATTGAACTGAGATTGCATTGCATTCACCGACCTTTTGAAGAGGGCACGATGGTACAAGATCGCCAGCGCCATCGATAAGGCACTGTATCCGGTCAAGAAGGAAAGAAAGTGACGCCCTACCATTCGATTTCGATCTAAACTTCGCGCCACAGAACAGCACATTTCAAACAGCTTGATCTTTTGAACTCTGGGACACTCCAGCCTTTCCACATCAGACGCTGTGAAATGATCACTTTGAGCAATCGCAGGATATTTGACTTTTGTGGCCTGGGTTGCATCTTCCACAAAGTCATATGGTGTCAGTACTTCGCGAATTCCAACACGGAGCATACAAGTGTTGTATAAAGATGTCTGATACAAGTATGGGTGTCGAGCATAAGGCTCTGAATGAGGAGGCATCATGCTGCGCCACTGGAGTGTTCGTCCCAGTGAAACATCAAAGTCTTCCTGGGTTGCATCATCGATCGTTGATGAAAGTAACTGAGCATAGCGAAATAAGTGGATGTTGAATGAATCCTGCAATCTTCTCTTTGAATCCAAAGTGTTGGGCTCTTTGGGAACTGCCACTGTAATATATCGATCGTCAATGGAGCAAGGGCGGCCCAAAGCAGCACAGATGAGTCTATCCAAGTGGTAGCAGCCCCAAAAGGCCCAACGGCGTTGCTCGATTTCTTGGGCAGAAATCTCGGGGCTAGTCAGTGTTACATCGCGGTGGTATCCTAACGCGATGCACTTGTTCATAGCAAAACCAATGAGATGCCATGCGGAACCTGCAGCTGAACAATGGATCGAGAAAACGACCAACAGGTGGAGACACTGGATAATGTCTACCCCATCTTCTTGCCGGAAAACGCGATCAAGCACTTTTAAGCATTTACCTAGCAGCTGAATGGATACAAACGATCCTTGGGAAATTGGATAATTATCGCTGACGAGTGGCACAATAGCTATAACCATGTATGCCATGAAGATGTGGGCTGGGTCTTTCGCCATGGTGTCTGCGTACAGGTTTTCTTCTGGTGCCGTAATCGCATCAAATCCGTTTTTTACCTTGTCAACCGGGAGCCGTGGGTAGCGGAAATCCACAACCTCGAGATAGGTCTCCAATGCTTTGTCGGCATCTGCTGTTTGGACGAAGAGACGGTGCGTCGTACCAGCCGGGTGACGCATGTACTTCGAGATACCATCCCACAGCGAGTCCACTCTGGTGGCTGCCTCGGGGTTTCCGCCGTATGTTTCTGTGATGGCGGCAATGACACGCGGCATTGATAGTTGCTTCAGAAACTCCCCTGCTCGACCTCGCGGTTCGGCCATTACGCTCCTCGACAGAGAGTCCATGTTGATGCCGGTCCCATCAAGCGGCCACTGGGGGTGGGTCAAGGGAGCAGCTCGCTGAGGTTCCGAACCAGACGAGGGTGTGACGACGGTTCTCGTGATATCATTCATGGCCGAGTCGGTGGCCAGGCTGGACTGCGCTATCTGCTGTTCGAGCGAAGCAATGCGCTCCAGAAGGTTGGTGACGTATCCTTTTCGCGCAACCTCCGTATTGCTTAGCTGCACGACATCTTTCTCTCTGTCTGAAATCAGGCATGGAGAGCTGGACGAGCGGCAATTAGAACAGACGGGTAAAGCGCGATCGCATTTCTGCTTTCTTTGCGAACATCTTTTGCAGGCAAAAACTCGATGGGTCGGCTTGCGTGATGACTCGTGCTCTGGCATCATTAGGAAGCGTAATTTCCATGAAGACAGCGGAATTTGCAAACAAAAGCCGGTTCACTCATCAGTCGGAGAGTGTGCGAGGAGGCATGACGATATCTCGCGGTCCGTCCGAAATGGCTAAATAAGACCCACTACAACACCATTCTAGTGCGGAGAAAGCCTGGGGCGTTCCAAGCCCCATGGGGAAATTTGGGACCAAGCGATGCACTGGACTCGAAAGGTTTCTCCCCGCACGTTTCCTCCAAATCTGGAAGGGGTTATATAATCCGGTAAAGATACCATTCTTTTGGTAATCAAGAAGCGGTCTGTAGGAGTTAAGATATAAAGTTGCTAGGCAGTCTTGTTCCTCTTGTCTTGAACGACCAATCCATCTGTGTACTAAGCGAAGACGACACAGGGGAAGAAAAAGCCAGCAAACATCTTGTACAACTCAATCATCGATACGGATGAAATGGCTGAAAAAGCCCCATCAGCTTCTCACAAGGAGTCTTTGTCTCCCAGCCCATCCATTCTCGAGAAGGTATGATGTCTCAACCCAGAATGCTCTCATTATTGACTAACATGCAGTCAAGGGTGACAATGCAGACACCAAATGCGGGGACATGGCCAGGATTGACCCTTTTGTTGGCCAAGAGGATTCCAAAGCAAACAAAAATCTACTTTGGAAGCAGGACTTGCGAATAATGCCAACCTGTGCCATGATGTACCTGCTAGCTTACCTCGATCGATCGAATATTGGGAACGCAAAGGTGATGAACTCTGAAGCTGGACATGACATGTTGTCTGAAACAGGCATGAGCTCTAAACAGTACTCGGTCGCTCTCATGGTTTTCCTTATTGCATACACCATCTTCGAAGCCCCCTCCAACTACTTCATGAAGAAGGCCGGCCCATCCAAATGGTTCGCATTCCTTCTCTGTAGCTGGGGGATCATTTCCATGTGCCTTGGCTCTGTCCAGAACTATGGAGGTTTGACAGCTGCAAGATTTATTCTTGGCATTTTCGAAGCAGGCTTGGCACCAGGCCTTGCATATTACATCTCTTTCTGGTACCGCGCCAACGAACGATCTCTACGTCTAGCCTTCATATACTCCACTGCCACTCTAGCCGGGGCATTTGGCGGTTTGATCGCATATGGCATCTCTCACATGGAGAATACCGCTGGGCTATGGTCATGGAGATGGTGTAAGTGACAAGTAATGGCTTTTGGAGCTCGTGAAATTTCTGACGGCTTTAAACAGTATTTATTCTTGAGGGCGTTCCATCTGTCCTGTTCGGCATTTTCATCTTCTTTTTCTTACCAGACTACCCAGAGAGTGCCAAATTCCTGAGCACGGAAGAGAAGGACTTGGCCGTATTACGCATGGAGTTCAATGGTTCAAAGGGCTCAGCTGGTAACATGAAATGGGAGGATGCAAAGGAGGTCCTGCTTGATTGGAGACTATACCTCCATTACATCATCTACTTCTCCAAGTCTTGCCCCTTCTCAAGTTTGTCCCTCTTTACCCCATCCATCACCGCAGGTCTCGGTTACGACTCTCTTCAGGCTCAGCTGATGACTGTTCCACCATGTATGTGATTTCATCTACTACACGTTTATTGTTTTCACTAATTCCTTTTAGACGCTGCTGCTTTTGTTGTCACGATTGCGCTATCATTCTATTGCGACAAGTACGAAAAAAGAGCACTCAGCACTATATGCTTGATGCTCGTTGGTGCACTTGGTTTCATTATGTCAGCTTGCCTTCCGGCTGAAGAGTACCATGGAAGATATGCCGGACTCATAATTGCCACCTGCGGCACCTTTGCCACGATTCCCATCCTGCTTGGTTGGCTTTCGGCAAATCTCAGATCCACTTCTGCTCAAGGTCTCGCCATTGCGCTCAATATCTCCTTTGGCGCGCCGGGTCAAATAGCTGGAGTGTGGATTTATAAAAGTTCAGAGGCTGCAAAGGGTTATCCTACTGGTCACTGGGTCAACGGGAGCCTTCTCTTACTTGGTTCAGTTCTCACTGGTGTATTGGTCAGGCTATATACGTACCGGAACCGACAGATCGATCGTGGTCTTGCTGTCGGACCGAAATGGGCACTATGAGGACCAACATACATTTGCACTTGAAACATGTAGTAATGAAACTTACTGGGGGTGCTCTTCCCAAAGCCTTTTTTTATCCCGGCCACTGTCCAAGATAAGCGCAAAATCTTATCAGATGTATCCGAATCAACACCGAACATCAGGCGACTGCACAACGTAGACTAGACAAATTCATCAAGGTTAAAAGGTTGGGAAGCATATCACCAAAGTTTGAACTCGAAAATCAACATATTCAGTAAATTCTATTCATATACTCCGTTTCTACTGTAAATAGGAAAGCAAGGCATTGGAACTCGGAGCTAGATTGAATGTTGCGAAGCACAATGGGTTGGAAAATACCGAGCGCCTAGGCTAGTGATCCAATGAGTAACAATATATCTGCGCCTATTTTAGGATAATAGTATATAGTTGCATTCCAAACCTCTCTTATAATTTTAGAGGAGCACAATCCTAGACTAATTGCCAATATCCGAAAATAAATGATTCAAACATCGGCTTAAGTCCGTATCCACCACTTCCTACTAGAGTATCAGGTGCGCAATGTTTCAATATGACGCCAATCTCACTAATAAGCTAGCGGTTGCCCTGATTTAAAGCCCAATATTGATGAGATGTGAGAAGTGTGCATTTATCCACTCTAACCACACCACCGGATTTTGCGTAGGTACTAGCCATTTTGCATTTCCAAGGAAATCTTCTGAGCGGATGCTTGACTCGTCAGGTGTCGGAGGGCTTCAATGTGACCACGGTTCCGGCTTTTTGTCGTATTATCAATATTGCGACGGTAGAAAGGATTTCCCCGTTTTTCAAACACCCAGGGTACATGTATTTTATATGTGACGATGGTGAGATTCTCCATTCCCCAAGGCGATGACAATCAAAAGGATGAGGACAAAGACAAAGACAAGGAGTAGGCCGCACAAGCTAGCCCTTATTTCCCCAGATTCTTGGCTGTGGTCACCGTCGATATGGTCATTCGCGAAGGTCTGGTGCCCAGTATCACCGTATTCGTCGTGATGCATTGTAAATGCGGTACATATGTTGATTGAATGGTTTGAGCTGCATGATTTGAGCGATGTGGCTTGGTTTTGATGATTTGAACTACATATTTTGACCTGGAGAACCTCTTTATTTAAATAATGTGCTCTGATAGAGTTTGTTACCAGGGTATCGGAGATGGCGCTTTTGTTATATCACAACGTCTGGTAGCCTTTCTGTTTTAGCTTTGCATACACAGGTTTTACCTTAGTCGTGTTGACCTTTGAGCTGTGAAAAGGAAATTAAAATGTGGCCCAAATAGTTTCGATGATGTTAATTATTTCTTGTTTGTTGTCCCCAAATCAACATCCACTGACTATTACCAAAAACAGCACACAAGAGGTTCAATTAATATAATGATTATTAAGGACTTGTATGTACTGACTATAGAGCCATTTGCTGAGGCGATTCATCGCTCTTAACTCTGTAAAAGGTAGCTTATCAAGGTGCATATCAAAAACTCTGCTCAAAATAACGAACGCCAGGGTCCTCACATGATCCTAAACTCCCGAAAATCAATGGTACAAATATGGTTTAGCTCAACTCTATTCAAATAACACTCCACCCGTCAAATTTCTACCAAAGCAACTGTTCATTCAGCCGCCATCACGAATCAAATCTCCGTAAGACCTAACAATAGGTCAATCGTGATCCTCCTACCCCAGTCTATACCAACACGCCTGAAAATGGCCTTTGGCTTCTTATTCGGCCATACGACGAGTTTCTGAGAATCTAGCATATCCTCAGAGGTTCCAGCATTAATATTATGCAATTTGGGGAAATACTTGGCAAGGATATGATACACCCGAGCAAGCGGTGAAGATGGATATGAAGGAATTCGATCCCGTTACCCCGCTCAGGAATCGCTGTTCTGGCAGCAGTAGAGCATTCCGTGTTGCAGATCGGAGTTGTGTAGAATCATGCTGAATCTCTTCAAAATTGTGCAATAATGTAGATCTCCAAGGCAACGACAGCCAGGATAAGTAGCAGCCAGAAGCAACTAGACTCTTGATATCTCCATGATGATCGGCTCCGGACCCGCTGACTCTCTTCATCAGGGAAGGTCTGATATCCAGAGTAAGAGTAGGGGTAAAGGTTGGCGTCGTTGTTTTGCACATGTTGATAGTCGTTGTGGTGATGGTTGTTGTGGTGGCCATGGTGATTGTGGTGGTCATGGTGATGATCAGAATGGTGGTGATTTCCAGTATCGTGATGCCCACTGTGCCCGCCGTCGTGGTGCCCACTGTCGTGGTGTCCACCGTCAAAATGTCCGCCGTCGTGCATCGTCAAAGAAATGTGTCTGCAAGTTGTTGATGAGAGGAAGTAAACTGATATTCAAATTCTATTTCAGGCCATAAAATTAAGCATAATGAATGATGAAAAAAGCGAGGGTGGACTGATGCCTGCTTCAGCTGAGCGACTCTTGGCGATGACTCAGCACTGCGCCTCGCTGTTAGCCGGGCGTGACCATTCCAGCCGAGTGCAGCCAGCCAATTGCAGCAATCCGAATTCACGTGAACCATTGGAGAACCAATCAATGAACCATCCTTCTAACCCATCCGAGCATGATTTCAAGCACGAGTCCCCCAAGATTTGCATCATTCGGTCCACCTCGTGATGATCCTTTGGAGTATGCCCCAAGCGAAAAAAAGAGTCTAGATAATTGCATTACTCGAAAACCACAGTATTGGTCAGAGTTCCAACACCGCTGAGTTCAACCGTAACGACATCGTTGTCCTTCAATTTATACTGCGGCTTGGAGAAGTACCCAATGCCTGGGGGTGAGCCCGTCATGATCACAGAACCCGCCGGCAAAGTAGTTCCTAAATCAACAGGTCAAACTCGAGTTCATATACATGAGATGGGAGAAACACACCTTGCGAGAGGAAGCTGATTAGTTTCGCTGGACCGTGGATCAAATCGCAGGCACTGTCTTGAAACACTTGTCCATTGACCCTGGTGACGATCCTGTTCTTCGCAACATCGCCAAAAGCTTGAGGGCTTGCAAGTACTGGGCCGAGAGGAGCAAAGTTGTCAAATGCCTTGCAGCGGGTGAATTGGTGACCTCCCCGCTTTGGGTCCTGCAGTCCGCGCGCCGTGAGGTCGTTGCCGGCCGTGAACCCTAGGATATAGCTAGTAGCATCCTCGACGCTGACGTTCAGCGCGTCTTTCGACGTAACTATAGTAAGCTCGCCCTACTATAGTTAGCATTTACAAGTCTACGAGGTATATATCATGTGATAGTCAACACTATGGCAGATGTATACTTGCCTCAAAATCTGGGTAATTTTCTGCCGCGAGCTTGGGGAAAGGGATAGGTCCAGGTCCGGCAAGAGCGCGTGAGTGCTTGTACCACATGACCGGGTCAAGAGGTACAGTCAGCTAGGACATGGTTTAGTTTACGACTATTTTTGATGACGCAAAATTAGAAACTCACACTTGCTTCTTCTGCATGTTCGCGGTAGTTGAGACCGATGCAAACGATGTCGCCCAAGTGAGGAATCGGAGGCAAAAGCTATTTCAAAAGTTTACTATTAAGGTCTCCAATAAAATACATGCGCGTCGATGGTAGACATACCTTTTTGACAGTCACCAGTGTTGCATCCTGGTTTTCTAGGAGATCGTCATATGAGGCAAACCCGTTAATGGATGAGCCGACGAGCTGTGACTCTTGAGGCGCGGACTGAAATGATGAAAAATACTTCTGACCGTCCTCGGCCTCAAAATGAACGAGATAATTCCAAGAAGGCATGATTGAATGTTTGGTAAATGTGCTGGTTGTGTTGAATGGGGGAATTGTTTGATATGATTTGAGTCGAATGCAACAGACACTTCAATCTCCAATAAATATAACCAGAGATTCGTTTACTTGCCACGATGAAGTTGGATATGACGACTCATTCCGTCCGTTCCCTCCGGTCCGGCTCCGCGTGTGCCCTCCTCCTAGGCGCGATGCTTGTCGCATGTGGGGCAGCCCGGAGAAACCGCCGGAGGAACTGTACAGGATCCTCCGAAGCCTCCGGCACAGCCGGAACATGGTGTTTCGACAGTCATCATGGTTTGAAGTCTTTGGATTATGCAATCAGTCTAACATTCGGTCTAAATGCGCTTACAAACCATCGGAGTAGTTCAAGATCGCGTCAATTATGAGACTATGCTGTGTCATTGCTACAGGGTAAGTGAAGCTGGCGTGGATATTTGGTAGAACACAGTTATTCGCCATGTCAAATTTTCAATGCGGAAGTAAAATAAAATTATTATCGTGTAATTTTACTTGTAATTTTTTTTATATTCTAAAGCATAGTGTTTGATTTGTACATATTATTGCAAATACGTGTTGATGCGCACTAAGCAGTATACTCAAACAATCTCAAGGATGGTTCCACAAATAGAGATGCCAATTAAATCGGTTAAAAAAATAGCAAATTATAGTAAATAAGTTGAGAGATTTCCGTAATACTACTGATGCGCAATTTATAATTCATCACTGAATATTAAAAACAATTTCCATCATCAAAATTTAAGCAGGCGTTGGCTTTGTGCCATCAACCATCATCTCATGCGACACTTCAGGTCCCCAAACTGACAACGGTCCGGCCTGGCTCCTCTTGGTGCCCGTGTTTACATTCACCAGGTCCCCGTCGGCGTAATGCTCAATAGTGAAACCGCTGGTATCCCGCCAATAGTCGAAGATCTGGGACCCCAGAATGTGTCTGCCAACACCCCAAACGCTCTTGTAGCCCTTGCCAGCCAGCCAATAATGACCTAGCTGCTGGGTATCAAAGTCCTCAACTTCGAACGATGTGTGATGCATTCGCTGGTCCTCGCCTGGTGGTGCGCGGGATAGGAAAAACGAATGGTGGTCCGAGTAACGCTCCCCAAGGTCGAGATGCAGGAAGGTTATAACGTCCAAATCTTCATTTGACGGCTCGTACTGGACATCGGAGGGAACAAAGTTGAAAGTTCCCGTGGCCCATCTGACCTCCCTGTCCCAATCCGAGACAATGAAGCCATAGT
Source organism: Calonectria hongkongensis (assembly GCA_017140755.1). NCBI lineage: Eukaryota > Fungi > Ascomycota > Sordariomycetes > Hypocreales > Nectriaceae > Calonectria > Calonectria hongkongensis. The sequence goes on along the minus strand of JAACJA010000003.1, from coordinate 1,660,250 downwards.
GGCCCAACTTGTGCACGAGAGCCGGACCCGGATGAAAGCGCTGGAATTTGCCTAGAGTAGGATACCGTGGTTAGATTTCGATCCACAAGATGACTTTAATAACACTTTATGTTGATGTGCACTTACCATATCTCTGCTTGTTCAGACTGCCATTGAAGGGCCCTTTGCTCTCTATTTGAGCCGAGGGGGCAGAGTCGCCCACTTCCCGATCCTGTATCCCATACACGATGTGGAATGGAAACCCCGCAGGAGATTTGACCGTGGCCCTGAGACCGCCGCCGGGGAATTCGGACAGATCCGTAATCTCCGCACCGTCCATGGCCGCAACCTTGTCAAAATCTGCCTGGGTCTGGGCGACCCAGGCGCCGCCTCCAAAGGTGGGTCTCCCAGTTGTCGATTTCTGGGCGACATAGCAGTACTGGTCTTTTCCGTATCCACGATATAGTACCGTGTCAGGATGGTTGCTCTCAACTTTGATTAGACCAAAGTCGTCAGCGAACTGGTCAAACTTCTCTAGGTCCGGATGCTCAAAGAAGACGTGCGAGATGCGTTCTAATTGGACTTTAGAGGCATCGTTGTGGATTTCTGGGAGTCGAGTTGCAGCCATGGCTCTTGATAGAAAGGTTGGTGGATAGGGAATTTGAGTTTGAGAAAAAATGTGATAATGCGACCTTAGCAAGTCAATTCTGAATTTAGTTGATGTGTGTGAAATTGCAAAAAGTAGTTGATGATTCCATTGCTCTATATCCAAAATTATCTTCAATTGTGCGTATTGTGGATGGTCGGAATATCCTTCTCGGCGTGTAAGACGCTGCGCGCAAGGTTCCTCCGGTGGATTATGCCGGACTGGCATCTGACCCCAGATTTCGGTCCATCCGGCCACCGATCGACTCGGCATTTCAAATCCTCCCAATCCATGTTCAATGACGTTGCAGATATATTCTAGATTGGGAAAACTGCGCTGAGTAATATACGGAGGATTGCGAATATTAAACGTAGGTGGCGTAAAACATGTCCGGGATGTTTTTGTTCCCAGGATTTTATCCACTTTTTGACTCGCAATGGATTATAATTTGTCTTATGTTATTTTCTTCATAACCCTGGTGTGGACAGCTAGGCTGGTTTATGTGGCCTTTCGCCCTGGTCTTAGAGACTTGCCTGGACCATGGCTAGCGAAATTTTCTTCGTTATGGCGCGTGAACTTTGTGTGGGGTGGCATGGCCCATGAAAAGTATCGACAGCTTCACAAGAAACACGGCGCTGTGGTTCGGACCGCTCCCAACGTGGTCGACATATCGGACCCTGCCGCCATTCCGATTATCTATGGCATCAATAGCAAATTCATCAAGGTATGCGGTGCGACCCTCAATCTAGTTCTAGTGACTGATGGTGGCGATTTGGTCGCGCATTCCCCAGTCGCCCTTTTACCACACAATGGACATGGTCTACGAATGGACAATTTTGCCAAGCTTGTTCACAACTATCTCACCAGAAGAACACAGGGCTTTGAAGCGACCCGTGGCCCAAAAGTTCAGCATGACATCTTTGCGAACTCTGGAGTATTTGGTGGACCCGTGCACTCACATCTTTACGGAGGCCATGAAGCAGTCGCAAGGTGACATTGTGGATCTTGGAGTCTGGGTGCAGTGGTATGCATTCGATGTTATTGGCGCTATCACGTTTGCGCGGCGATTTGGATTCATGGAACACCAAACGGACGTCGAAAATGTCATAGCTGGGATTGAGGGGGGTCTCAGGTATGCGGGTGTCGTGGGACAAGTCCCATCGATGCATCCGTTCCTCCTTGGGAGCCCAGCTGCTCAATGGGTGTTGGCCCGTCTGGGACACAACAACCCCATGCATACTGTCACTAGGGTAGCTTTCCATGGGATTCTTCATTTTTATTTAAGCCGTTCATGCTAACGACATATATAGATGGTGTTGGAGGCGATCGAGTTATACGACTCGAGGGAAGATGATGTCGAAAGAGCCGACTTCCTGGCCTACCTCAGACAGCAGTCAAAGTCGACAGGAGAGTCGATGCCAGCGAGAGACCTGATGAATCACTTGATGAACAACTTGTAAGATGCCTGATAAGGTCGTGACCGATTGCAAACCGCTGATTGGTGATGTGCAGGCTGGCGGGCAGCGACACGACAGCCATTTCTCTACGAGCCGTCTTCTACTACGTCATTCGAGATAAGCGGATCTACAAGAAGCTGCAGGCAGAGATTGATGCGTTTCAGAGTGCAGGCAAGCTGTCACCGGTCATCAGCTATGCGGAGAGCCTTCAAATGGAATACCTGTAAATTTGCCCGCGCCTCATTCTCCTGCACTGGATCTTAGAGATCATTTGCTGACGCGACTGGGTTTTTTCCTTTTTACTGAACAGGCAAGTGTGTATCAAGGAGGCCATGAGGATGCACCCTGGCGTGTCTTACCCACTCGAAAGGATCGTGCCCAGTAAAGGCGTGCACCTGTGTGGGCAATTTCTGCCCGAAGGAACAGTTGTCGGGGCGAACCCGGCGGTCATGCATCGCAACCGAGAAATATTCGGCGACGACGCGGATGAATTTAAGCCCGAGCGCTGGCTTGGCGACACGGACCGGGTCAAGGAAATGGACCGGAATCTCCTAACTGTAAGTCTTTTGTCCTCCCGGCTCCGCGCGTTAGGTTGGAGTTTGTTAATTAGTATTGATTCGATTTGGCAGTTTGGGGCGGGTGCCAGGACATGCATCGGGAAGAACATTTCCATCATGGAAATGGGCAAGGTGGTGCCCCAGCTTCTTCGCCAGTTTGACGTGGAGTGGGCGTCCGACGAGGCAGAGTGGACAGTCAGGACGTACTGGTTCGCTAAGCAGACGGGGCTTCATGTGCGATTTAAAGAGCGACAGCACACTGCAGTAGCCTGAATGGAATAATGTCCGTTGTCGTGATTGGAACCGACACGTCTTGAATTAACCGGTATTTATTTGCTGCAGTCCAACAGCGCCATAAGCCGCCCCTATGCAGTCAGGCGTCGCGCAGCCCCGCATCCAAATGTAGATCATCCGGTGGCCCCGGATTCAAATGGCGTAGCAAAGTTATCGTGTTCTTTTCTCCAGTTTTAGTTTTCGCATCTCAAATTTTTACCAAGTCCATTCTTTCTAATCCGTTTCCCATCACAGAAGAAAAAAAAAATGGAGTCACTGGGCCCTCAATCGAGCCCGACAGGCCTAACCGCGCGAAGTAGCCAGCACTTGAAGCTCCGCGTATGCGATAATTGCAGAATGTACGTGTCCTGGCTGAACCAAAATATTAACGACAATGTTTTTAACCACCGCCGGCCTTTACAGAAAGAAGATCAAATGTATGTAGACGTGTAAACAGACCCTCCGCTATTTTTTGGGTGCTGACCTGCTCCATTATTCCAGGTGACATGGGTACACCCTCATGCTCAGCTTGTCGCTTGCGAGGCGGCGTGTGCACATACAGCCAACGTAGAAAGAAGCCGGGTATTTTTATCAAGCCTTCTCGATCAGTTCAGTCTATCTAATCATTATTTCAACCACTAGGGCCTCCGAAACGACGCGCTGGTTTTACACCGTCCATCGTCACCTCTGGCCCGGGCTCTGTTTCTGCCTCGCTTAGCAGCATTACTGACTTGACTGAAGTCTCGAGTCTCAGCTTGCCAACCCACAGCACTTTCCCATCTGACAGCATCGATATCGCCATCTTGGTGCCAACGCCTATTTCCGATCTGACTTCAGATGTTGAGGAATTCTTGTGAGTTAATGACTCCCTGCTTTTATTAAAACACCCAGAAGGGCTTATATTCGTAGGCTTGGGCTGTATATGCATCACGTGCAACCCGTATACCCTCTTTTGAGATGCTCCAACTCCCCAACTAGCAAGTATGGTCTTTCCGAAATGTCGCCTCGCCTCAAGATGGCAGTCTGTTCGGTCGCGTCGCGATTCGCGTCCTCAAACTCCTCGAACCTATCACCAGAATACTTTGCGAAACGCGCCGCCCAGCATGCTCATGGTAGTGAATTGAGTATGGAGGAATTGAAGGCTTCCATCCTGCTTTTTCTACACAACATTTCATCGAGGGTGAGCTGGGAGAACATTGCTGAAATTGCACGAATATCTCGCATGGCGGATCTTTACAATCGCCAATTGGTGAACCACTCCAAATGTAATGACATTTGCCGCAGTGGATCTCCAGGTCGCAGGATATCGAAATGTGATGCTGAAGAATGGCGCACAGTATGGTGGTGTATCTACGGACTTGATACACGCTTTAGTGCGATAGCGTGAGTAGACCGTTCTGTGACTTCTAACCCTTTGCTTCGGGTACTCTAACAACATAGCTAGGGCCGTGTCGCATACAATTCCAGGCCATGCACAAGGACAGATGACGCTTCCCATCAGGTCGATTCCGGAATTGACCAACCATCGCTGTGCAGATGCCGGGGCTCATGACAACGACACAGACGCTCAACTTAAACTGTCTCCCGCATCCAAGCTTTGGGAGAACATGAATACTGTGTTTTCTCAATCTCAATGTCGAACTAGAAATCTTTACCTCGGGGCCTGCACTTTAATGAGATCCATCACCGACCTCAGAGCCACTGCCAAACAAAGTCATGAGCCGTTCTGGCAAGCACGCTTCCGAGAAATTGAAAGCGATTGCGCCGCGACCATGATGTTTCTACCAAGCTGGGTTTTTAACCCTACACGAAACTTTGCAATTCAAGAGCCTGAAATCGAGCACCGAGACCGATTGGAGACACTGATTGTCTGGCAAGGGTGAGTGGCTGCAATTAATCTTCCATCACTCATCGTTTCTGACCATATTGTGCCCTTTTCTTATATAGTGCAAGCCTGATCCATGCCATCTTGGCCGTGCGGTTGGACAACACTAGCTCATCGGGATTACAACCTCCTCTACAAGAGACATGGCAACCAGTAATATTGAAAGCGACCGAGGTGCTTGGTGTAGTGAGAAATTGGAAGCCCGATTACTTCCATTCCATAGATCCCATAAGTTCCTACATCATTTTATTGACTGGTGTTGTATTCACGCTAGATCATAAACTGCAACAACAGGGAGCAGACTCGGGTTCTCGACCATCAACACATATGGATCTACTATTTCTGTTTTTATGTCAAATTGGTCGTTATTGGCCAATTGGTAAGTCCCCTCAATCAAACTTGTAAATTCTTTCGCTAATTACAGTTCAGCAAATCGACTTTCAGGTACGTATACTCACAAATCAGCTGCCACCTATTCTGTTCTTTGCGCAACTTAACCAATGCACCCAAGACAATTTCTAACGTGATACAGATGGTCTTAGAGGATTATGCGAAAAGGATATTCCGCACCTGTCCCATAAAAATGCTTTTGACTTTGTTCTTGATCTCCTCGTCGAGGGAGAAGTGCTGTATTCTCTAATCAGTGAAAGCACCGACTTTGTCCTTCCTGAACTTGCTAGTAATTCCGAGCCCGCCGATCCACAGTTGGAAAGCGAGAAAACCGAGAGTCAGAGCTTTGAGGGAACGACTGTTGGTAGTGTTGATTCAATGGGGAGCTTTCCCGATTTTAATATTGGGCAAATTGATCTGGCACTCGACTGGGACGCAATATTTTCCGGATCTGACTATGTAGCGGCAGAAATCTAAGTTAATAACGAATAACAATATTCCCTGCGATTCACATCCTAACCCCGCACTCATGTCAATGCGGAAATGCTTTGGTGGAAGGTTGATCGCGGCATCCGTGCACGAACTTGGCGTGACGTTACCGCGGGGATGTTGAGAACCAATCAATTGCAAGGAAAATATGCCTCGTCTCATGTCAGATCTCGGACCCCACACAAACTCCAAAATACCAAATTCACATTACGCAACTCGACGGGCTGCTCGGGAAAATACTACCAAAGATGCGGGTTCCATCTGAAATTGACGAATTGAAATGGGGTGGTCCCTCTTTATCCGATTGGATGGGGCGGCTGCAGAACCGCAATGACCTGATCTCCCACCTTTCGATTCCCGGTACGCACGACTCGTGTTCAAATACTAGCCTGCCATATGTTCAAACACAGACGCTCAATATTACCCAGCAGCTGAATGCTGGCATCCGATTTTTGGATTTTAGAGCAAACTTCAAGGATGACGTTCAGCCATATGTGCTCTGGATGGTTCACGGTCCCTACAAGCTTGCCATTCGGATGGAGGAGGCTCTCCAAATGGTTTACAGCTTCCTAAGCGAACACCCTACGGAGGGTGTGATAATTCAGGTTAAGCACGATGGAAAACTTCCTGAAGGAATGAGCTCGGCCGACTTTGCCTCGAGCGTGTTTGGCCTAATAAATCAGAACGGTCACTTATGGCGTATGGAGCCTACAATCCCGAGGCTTTTCGAGATTCAGGGAAGAATTCAACTGATTCGACGCTTTGATCATGCAGGCCAATTGCCCATACACCTGGCCGGCTTAGACGTCACCTTGTGGGACCGCATTGGTGGTTGGGATAATTTTACTATTCCTGCCATCCCGCGACCCATAAGAGGGCAAGATCATTACGAATATGCGTATGCCGATGGGGATTCAAATACTGCCATCGGAAAAAAGTTTACACTCGTCCAGAATTTAATGGGTGAGGCAGCATCGCAATGGGATCCGGATGTGTGGTACTTCAACTACGCTAGTGCCTACCGCAAGCCGTTCACAATAGCGGCTCTTAGCCCGTGGGAGTTTGCCCAGGGCGTTTATGATCCTTATGGGAGATACGTTGATGGTGTGAACGCTCGTATTAACAGATCAATCAAACCGAATGTGCCTGCACGATATGGTGTCATTATGCTGGACTTTCCCACAGATACTCACTCTGCAGGTTTGGTTCGGAAAATCATTCAGACAAATATCTTCCAAGAAAAGTATCCATATTATGATATTAAAATAAGAATACATTGAACAAGATGTTTGGAGCAGGTAGAATACCCTAAGAGAATAGCGACAGCATGCTGCGCATTTTTTAAGCTAGCTCAGATTTGTTAGGCACTCAATGTTCAAAGCGTGTATTCAGTCCATCTGCATTGAAATAGGCAGTCACGGAACTTTCAAGGCGCGAATCAATTAAGAAGGCAATTCTACCCTGACCACCTGAATGGACTTGAAGTTATGTCTACGAGAGTTGAATGGCGTGATGGGAATGTTCAGAAGTGGGATCCAAAGCGAACGCATCCGTTGACACTGAAATTGAGATTCATCTAAGCAATCTCTCTTCTCATATACTGTTACTCACGAATGCATCAGAGTTCATGTTGTCATATATATTTTTGTGTCATACAGGTTTTGCCTGCAGACAATCCCAAGGACAAATGATCTGGCGCCGTGTAGGTGGATAGTGCCCAGTGCGCGCACGTGGGTGGGTAAAGTCCAATTGATTGCAAATCTCTTAGGCCACGAGTTGGGGAAGCCTCTGTGTGCCACATGCGAGACCAGGGGAATTTTAAACACCTGAGAATACAAGCCGAGCGCTTCGAATATTCATCTATCTAGCAGTTTGTAAGCATAACAAAATTCCTGAACCCTTGCGCCCGCTACAAGGCACTTGAAGCATTCAATGGTGAAGCCATCCAACGTCCAACGTGCAAAATCTACCAGAAAATCAGTGCAACTTGTAGGCGTGAAACGTAAAACAAAGGGCGTATTGAGCGATTTGATATTTTGCGATGAAGACATGCAAACCAGAACTCGCCAGGACGTACTGTACTTGGGTCAGAGGTACTTGACCCGATACACCCGCTGAAAATGTGCAGAACCAGACAACGGACGCCTTCAGCTTGATAACATGCTTGCGAGGTGGCCAATCCCCAACCTCCACGTATGTAGATGTGACCCTGGTTGCCTCCAAAAATTCATGTTTCCCTTATACTGGCTGCTAACCGTGAAAATCGCGGTGCGCCCTGCTACGGCGCATAATTTCAAGGTTTCAGCTTACCCTCCAGATTCTCGGTAGTCGATTTCTAGAGATTTCAGGTCGGCTCCCCTTATACAGGGGACCAACAATAGGTGCTGGAGCGATAAGAGCCAACCACGTCGCACTAGACGCACATTGCATAGCTCTTTATCAAGCCTTTCATCTTGTATCGCGTCTAGACTTGAAAGTTAGTGTATCAGAAGATTTTACAGTCTATATAGGTTGCCTTTAGGTCATATGGCCTTATTGGACTGGACTATTCCTTTCCGTAATGGAGTAAGAACTATGAATATCATGATAGGGATATATTGGAATATGGCGTTTGGAGCAGATAGCGCATCACAGGAGAATAGCTGTAGCACGTTCTTTCGCTTTTAGCTAGCTGGCCCATGGAGGCTAATGCATAGCTGAGCTGATGTCGAGCTAGTGATTGAAGAGATCATAAAAGCGGCTGTATGTGTTTGGTCATTGTTGTATGTGTTTCTATTATACTACTACAATACTAATAACCTATATTAAAATGCCTTAGATGTAGCTTGCTTTCTTTCCCTAGTCTTCACAACAGCCTGCACCAATGGATTATGTTGTACACTATCGACAACAGTTGGCGCATTTTCATCTTCAAAGTTGGAATTAAAGTCACAGAGAAAGTTCAAATAACTCTTCAGAACAGCATTGCTTTCCCAGGCGATCCCCGCATGTTTGGCGGCCACTGAAAACGCGTCTTGTTTTGTTGCCGGGTGAATGATCATGGGGTCAGCTCCGTGATCCAGTAGGAACTCAACGACATCCCACATTTTCTTCCCAATCGCAGCTATCAACGGCGTACCTCCGGTGTGCGTTGTAGCGTTGACATTCGCTCCATGGCTCAGAAGAAGTTGCATACGCGGAAGCCAATCATCGTCCGCGCCAGCTTCAGAAGCAAGACTAGCGCGACGATTGATCGCGGCCTTGATTGGGCGTGCGTAATTGGGATTGGCACCATGCTCGAGAAGTAATCGGACAGTTGGGAGGGTAGACTTTTCCACTGCGATATCTAGCGCGCAGCCAGAAGTTCTATCCATCGGAGGCGTCGCTCGAAGGCCCCAATCCCAATTTCTACCGTCTTTAAACACATCCAAGTCCGGATCAGCACCGTGACTCAAAAGGAATCGAACAATATCCTCATCGCCAAGGCAATGTGGCAGTGCTACCCCGAAGCTGCCCGCAGGAGATGGAACCTGCTGGTTGGGGTGATAACCGTGCTCGACGCAGAGCTCGAAAAGAGGCAGAGAAAGGTTTTCGCACGCTGCTTCCACGACACCGCCATGCAAAGAGGCGCCTCCTTCTTCGAGGAGATACTTAGCAACATTAACCTGGTTCCCTTTCGCCGCGCAGGCAAGCCCATTTTGCAATCCCATTCTTCGCAAGGTATCCTTTCTGTCAGGGATCCATTTCTTAACCTCGTCTAGAAGATCATCCTGGCAGGCTAAAAGAAAAGGCCGTATCTCTTCGACCGGGTATGAGTGGGGACGCTGGGCATATAGCCAGACACTTGATCGAGGCAGGGGAGGAGGGAGAGGGGGAAGATTGAGGTGTTGAAAAAATCCCTCAGTTTCTCTTCGCAAAGGTGCCCGCTTTAGATCTTCTCGGTCATCATCTCTGGCCTTGATATCATCATAAAGCTGCTGGTCGGCCTGACCCCAAGTGGAAGAGTCGCGCTGCTGCAAGTCTTGTAAACGAGCCTCATCTTCATCGCTACGTTGAAGCGTGTCTTTCAATCGAAGGTATTCTATGCTGGCTTCCGAAGAGTAAGCCTTCATGGGATGCCTGGAGCCGCGGGGCCGGCCGAAGCGGGAGATGTAAGGCATGATGGCGATTGTTGTGTGTGATTTCTGTTGTAAAAGTCGCGAGCGAGCTAAGTAATAATATCCACCTTGACCCCGACTCAGCCTTAAGGCCGACAGGGTCGGTCGATCTGGAATTCGGCAATGTTGTGGATATGTCGTGCAGAGTTAAGGCCTTAATTAAACCTGGCATCCACCGCCTGCAAGAAGTTGAAAAGTGTTTCAAAACAAGTCCGTGCGACCAATTGCGAGTGTCTCTAAGGCAACAATGCACAGCACTGCCGGATGAAGGCGGTGTTAAAAATGTAGGTACAAGCTCCAACGGTTAAACGTCACACTAGTCAGGTGCACCGCCCACAGGCTAGCGGGTTCCATTGGCGAGGCTTGTTGAGACGGATCGTTTGAAGAGGCTTCTAGCCACACGATACTAACCTGACTTGTTCTAGAACCTGAGGCTGAAGGCTCTTTTGTTCGGACCCAGCTATTCCCGCTGCCCGACTGTCAAACCTCGGTCGCTGGTATTTTGGTGTTGGATCGCTTTAGCTAGCCGCTCAGATCGTAGGCGCGAGTAGTTGCACATTGACGTTTAAAAATGAGTCGCTCATTTCCGTGTAGGATCATTTCCGGTAGTCAAATGAATGGCCCAAAGCACGGAAACCTGTCCGGCGATCATCTGGAAACCTTCTGTCACCACCATGAACCGAGTAATCGGCGTTGGTCTCGCCAAGAAAGCAAAACCCATACTATGTGATACAATTGATATGCTTAAAGAAAATGGGTCTACGGACCGATTTGATGCCCAAATGCAAACCATCCCTTCCATATCCACTTATGCATGTAGCCTGGGTCCGACGCAAAAACAACGTGCATGAAGGTTAGTCTTAGTATAATTACTACGGGATCTTTAGGATCATTCCATAGCCCGCAACGCACCCGTGCGTTGCGCAAGGATGCTACCAGTAAATGACTAGACTATCTAGACTCAACATCACCGCTATATAATTTATCGCTGTTTCTGTACAGAAATGGGTTCCGTACTCCTTCCATTCTTTCCTTATTGATGCTTTCCAGGGGACTGCAGACACTCTCATTACACATTCTTTTCACAGGCCTCTCTTTTTGCCCACCATGCCTATCTATAGGCTAGTCAGACTGGCGGTCTTCGCTGCTCTGGCGTTACCTTCTTTTGCCAAACCTGTGGTCGTGGACGGTAACATCGACCGTCGAGACTATGGGTACTATCCTCCCCCTCAGAGCAAGCCTGCATATGGGTCCAGTCAGCCAGGTCACCCCCATGCTACGACCTTGACAGGAAAGCATGGCGAGACCGTGGTGTCTAGCAATGGTGTTCTCATTATTGGCGGCACTAAAACTGTCACTCTTTCTACCATCAAATCCTCCGTTTTTGTGACAGATGGTGTTACTGTTACCATTCCACACTCCGGAAAGCCGACAAGCCAGCCTGGCAAACACACAACCTCGACTAGTAAGGCCGGCTCGCCACCAGCTACAAAGACCATTCACTCTTCGCTACCAAACAACACACACTTGCCCAAAACAACGAGCACGGCAAAGTCTCGTGCATCCACCACGACTCAATCTGTAACTAGAGGCGTGCCAAAGTCTTCATCTAGTACTCATCGCAGTTCTAGCCAAGTTGTTTTGCCTCCGAATTCTAAAACGAGCACAAAGGTAGCACCGCCATCAACCTCTACAAAAAGCACTCGTTCATCCTCAACAAAAGGTGGTGCTATCCTTCCTTCCACCAATACAAAAGGCTCAACTCCATCGAGCACGAAAAGTTCTGCTCGGCCTGGCACCACAACTAACACTGCCAAAGGCCCTGCTTCAAATACTCAGAAATCCCTATTTTCATCAGGGACAAAGACTGGTACCTCAAAGTTCGTCTCTGGAACTGCCAAGACTCAACAATCGAACATAGGAACTGCCACCGGGAAAAATCCCCCACCGAGTACCAGCAGCCCTTCGTTTTCTGGAACGAAGACTAACGCTGCCCCATCTGGTACGAACAAGCCAGGGTCTGCGTCCATTACAGGACCAACCTCTTCTGTCTCCGGTACAGAGAAGCCTGTGTCCTCGGGAACGGGAACAAGTCTTGGAAATGTGCCTCCTGCTTCTGGTTCAGTGACCGGTGCGCCTCCTTCTGGGACCAACAGCGGGAATCAGAGCCCTTCAGGAACAGGAAACGGAGGTTCCGCATCCGGAACACAAACAAATACCCAGAGCAATGGTGGTTCGGGAACCAACATCAATACTGTGCCATCTGGGACACAGACTGGTGCTACAAATCTCCCTCCTCCAGGTTCTAATAGTCCCCCGTTCTCAGGCACTGAAGGCTCGTCACCAAGTTCTGGTAATGTTCCTCCCACGACCAACACAGGTGCTGGAGCCCCCTCGGGGACTGAAACTGGAGGTGTCAGCCCTAGTTTGGGAGCAACAAACACAGTTACATCAGGATCGGACAATTCCGTTGTCTTATCCAATACAGAGACGAACACTGTAAATCCCACAGCCACAGATACCAACAGTCCTCCTCCCGCAGGTACAGGGATTTCTCTGTCAGGGACTGAGACCTCTCCTCAGCCCTCCAATACTGGGGTCATCTCTCCACCGACGGGAACAGATGTCGCTGGCCCAACAAGCACAGGAACAGAGATCCAGGGTCCCCCACCTTCATCAGGCACCGTTACATCTTCTACAGACTTGATCATACCACCCTCACCTTCAGATACCAACACCACTCCTCTCCCAGGTACGGATACTACTGTTCCACCCAACGCTGGAACGGATACTGCAAACCCTCCTCCTCCATCCAGCACGGATACCAATTCCCCTCCAAACACGGGAACTGGCACTGAAAACCCTCCACCGCCAACAGACACCAATAGCCCCCCTCCGGCAACTGGTACTGATAGTCCTCCTCCACCCTCGAGCACAGAGAACCCTCCTTCAGGATCAAGCAGCAACCCGCCTCCACCTGGCGGATCCACCAATCCCCCTCCTCCTGGTCAATCTACCAACCCCCCTCCTCCCGGTGGTGACGAGACCAATCCTCCCCCTCCTGGTGGTGATGAGACTAACCCCCCTCCTCCTGGTGGTGATGAGACCAATCCTCCCCCTCCTGGCGGAGACGATAACAACCCCCCGCCGCCCCCTGGGGGAAACAACACTCCCTCTCCAACAACTACACCACCATCGCCGGAGACCACAACATCGTGTACAACTACAATTAGTGCAACATGGGAAAGCGTAATATGTACAGTCACGGCCTCTGTTACAACTGGAACTCCAGCATGCACAACGAAGGCATACACCACTGTGGTTTCATGCAGTGAAGTTACCGCGTCCACTACTACGTCCACCACGACCATCACTCCCAAGGCATACCCCACCAAGGGTTGTGGGTTGAAAACCTGTGGAAGTCAGTGTCCCCTCGCAGGAAATTCGAAAAGAGCCTCCAGTCTCTTCAAGAGAGCCGATGCTAGAGAGTCTGACCCATCATCGTGTCAATGGGCTGGTAAGTTCAATTTTATTTGCCTATATTCATACCATCTTGGGAATCATTTGAAAAAGCTAACAATTTCACTTCAAAGGCCCGGAGAACTATAAGGAGGGAGATGAGAGAAGTCGTTTCTTGGTCAATGAAGCTTACATCGCAAAATACCAGCTCAAGGGGCCAGATAATGTCATGGTTTATTTGCCGGAACGTCAACTGGTAACTGTTAATGGCCAACCGGATTTCGTTGGTGAAGAAAGAACAACATCTCAGATGATGCCTTTTGCCGACAAACCGGTATCAATCTCAACTCCACGCCTCATCGGCTGCACCTCAATTATAGTCGTTTCCAGAAAGGGAGCGTGGGTCAACCATATCTGGGAATTTACTACCTTCAGACCAGAATACTACGAGGATGATGATGGCCTGCCTGCTGGATGGCTAATGCCCGGCTTCGATTCGAATCGCCCTCACACAGACGATTTGGAACCATCAAGCTTCCCCTACGCAGATCAGCTAAGTTGGTTCAAGGTTCATGCACTAAAGACGCTTCACGCGCCATACGACGATAACCCACCACACCCAGAACAGCACAGGTACGGGCTTGACAGCTTGAAGGAGCAGGGTGGAATTTTCGATGATGTAAGCAACCTGCGCGTGTTTATATTTGCACCATATGTGGTGCCTGAAAGCGAGGATGATCCGAACTGGAACAACGAGAATCCAACAAACCTTGCAGCCGCTTGGGATCGTGATGGATTCCCCACCCCTAGAGCGGATGAAGGCACGGACGATTTCAACACGCAGATCGTGAAAGAGCTTCAGGCTATTTTCGGTGAGAACGTGAGGACGGACAGAATCCTGTACGCGCCTGATCAGATAGACGACGAGGATGGAGCCTACGTTTCAAACAGAGGCCGAGCAATGGTTCAATACCAACCTGGAGACTGCCAGACTCAGTCTCAGTGGAGAGTCTGGTTCGAAAACCAGCAAGCGCCATTTGCCACGGATGCCTGGGACCCGATTGTTGGAGACGATTCTACGCAGTACTGTTCTCTGCATAATAGCCAGGCGCCGCTCCCCAATAACAACAAGCGCCAAGCTTGCAGCCCCTCCCCAACAACATCGCCCACTCCAACCGAAAGTCCCACGACTCCAGCGATGATATGCCAATCGAACCAAGACTGCCAGAGTATGACGTGCGAAAGCGGCCAAGTTCCTGTTTGCGGTATCCCTGGAATCAACCTGGGTGTTGTCAGTCACATTTGCCGTTGCTCTGCGGTTCCAACCAATCAACCGTCTCCCACTACAGATGCGCCTCTGGCCGCAACGACCTCAGCTGTACCACAGGTGGCGTGTTCAACACCAGATGACTGCAAGAATTGGCCAGTCACATGCCCTGGTCTGAGCAACGGCGTGATTTGTCTGGCCTCAAAGGGAACTACCAGCGCCGACGGCACTGTGACCCTTGGCCCGTCTTACTGTGCGTGCCAGAGCGATGTGGATCCCAAAGCAACCGAGAACCCTGCGCCAAGTCCAACCGCCGATGTACCCCAGGTTCAGTGTTCTACGCCTGACGATTGCAAGGACTGGCCAAGGCAGTGCACAGGGCTGAATAACAATGTCATCTGCCTGGCATCCAAGGGCACAACTGGCCCTGATGGAAGGGTGACAATTGGTCCTGCCTACTGTGCTTGCCGCAGCGATGTCATTGGCAACTAAGAGACTCGACTCACAGTTATAGAATTTGTTTGCAAATATGGTCAACCATCGCCTACTCCCTACATGGTATAAATTATGTATTAAAAGTAATTACTGTAATAAATTTCAATTTTTTTCATCATTGGAAGTTGTGTCACGTAGCAGATTCTCCCTAACCTTCCATGGCCCATCTTACGCAAGGCACGAGTATGGCAGGTCACATGTCACTAGCATTTCGTCTTATAATATCTTCTTATATTTTAGAAACTTGGAAAATTATAAAGTATCAATTTTATTACGTCAAAATAGAATAATTAAAATGCCAGTACAAGATCCATCTCCGGTTTCGGTTACTCGGTCACCTTGTCCCAGGCCTGGACAAGTTGATTCTCAAGCTGCTCTAAGGTTTTGGCTTGAGCAAAAACAATGAAGTCCGCACGCAATAGCACGTACTTTGATCCATTGGCCCTTCTCTTGATCACGGATGGATCATAAGGTTGAAGTGGCGTGCGACCGGCAGCACGCAGTTCATTAACTGATGCAGGCGACAACAACGAGAGTGTCGATGTCCCTTCATGATCAGAAACAGAACTTTTTGAAGGTTCCATTTGCAAGGCGACAATATTTCTGGCGAGAAAACCTGTTGGTAGGTCCATACGCTCGAGAAGCTTCAAGATGTCGGTAAACTCTTCATCAGCGGGCGGATTCACAAGCATGAGTGTCAACGCTGCCCCAGAGTTCCAAAACATCTTATCCGACAGATCAAAAGAGCCGTAGGGATTCTTAGTGTGGACTTGCGCGTTTCTCGCTCCGCCACCAGCCCTTTCAAGGAAAAAGCCACCCTCAACGCCCTGAAACCCCTTGGCGTCAGAGAAGCGTTCCCGCATAAAGGTGTCTCGGAGATATGGCAAAGCGTCCATTACCCCACCCACACACCACAGAGCCAGTGGCAGCAAGTTGGATTTGGTGCCCATCAGCGAGCCATTTTCCGCAGTTTGCTTGGTTGATTCGTCGACACCTTGGCGGCGCTCGCGGCTCCATGCGTCCAACAGGGAGTTCTTGTTGTATTGAGTGCCCTGCGGGCCGCAGAGGAGGGCAAGACGCCAAGACAGACCGAAAGCGTCTCGAAGCCCGTTGACAATGCCTTGCGCGCCAAACGGAGGGAAAACATGCGCGGCGTCACCAATTAGAATTGCGCGCCCATCGTACCAACGATTGACCACTTTCTGGGCGAAGCTGGGACATTAAGGTCAGCTTTCGAATCGAATTTACAATAAACAAAAAAGGCTTACTGTGCTGGAGCACATCTTCTGATGTGAACGCAGTCCCAGGGGAACCGAACTGGAGCCTGTGGCTGCTGGCCATCGCGTCTATGGCAAGTTAGCAATCAATTGGTCACTATCGTAAAAGGATCTGGGAGCGCTAACCGAAGTTTGCATGGTGGAAGCGTCAAGTGATCCTTCATCTGCTCTTCCAAATGCCCATTGACGTCCTCGGGCAGCTGGAAGTTGGGTGGCAGCTCATACTCGAATCTGTATTTACAGTTAGCTTTAAATGACGCTTTTTTTTTCACACGGCGCATGGGTGTAAATATGTGTGTTTAGGCTTACACACCTCCAAAGTCTTTCATTAATAGCACCAAACCGCCCTGTGGCAACTGGCATTGTGGGATGAGTGCAGAAGCTATAGATGAATTTCGTCAGTTCGCTGCATCAAATTACTCTAGATGGGATCTAAGTAAGCTGGTGGAGTTTTCACGTACTGCCAGCCGGAAGGCCAAAATATTTCCCAAAGATCCTCAGGTGCATATCCGAGTTCCCACAGTGGAAAGTCTGGGTGGGATTTTGGGGTAGGCATGGTAACATGCAAGTTGGCGGCGACCCATGTTGCCTCGTATTTATACCTGAAGAAATTAATTCATTAGCTTCTGAGCATCACACACTCGTAAATGAAATTCACGAGATAACATGAACTTACATTCCTGTCTCTTGTATAATGCCTCTTTCTTCGAGGTACTGCTTCCGGACAAACCCGCGCTTGCCGTCTGCGCCAACCAGATATTTTCCTTGAACCTGGTGTTTTTCAGCTTCACCTTTCTTGGTATATACGGCTTCAATGACATCTGGACTCTGCTCGATCCCTACGACCTCGCAGCCAAGATTGAGTGAAATGTATGGCGATGAGTCCGCCATGCCTCGAAGTATCTTTTCTACAGCACCATATACGTTAGCTAACCTGTCGCTGTGTAGATTTGATAGAGTATACTAACCAAGGCCCGGCTGGAGGATAAGGGCTGAGTTAGGAGATGCCTGGTCGGACCAATCATGATTGTGGTCCATTGTGAGGAAAGGCTTAGAGTTGAAAAGGCCATTGTGAAAATGAAGTTCAGTCAAAGCTATCGAATCTTTTTAGTGCAGTTCTTGAGTTCCATATCGCTGCTCTTCAGCAGGTATTTAAGCGCCGATCATCACTCACGTTGGCTTATTTGATCCATTTCTTCATCAGAAACCCCGAGTACTGAGAGAATTCGCAAAGCATCTCCTGCAAGAGCAATAGCACGGGGATCTTGGCAAATTTCATGCTGTTTTTCGATAAGGACAGACTGCCAAGGTATTAATTTCCAAGCCAAGGTAAAATACGGGGTGGAGTCTATTCTCAACAGACCTTGATCTGGAAGTGGCTCAAAGCCACAGCAAGGGCCAGTCCTGATGGACCAGCACCGACGATGATGACATCTGTAAATTCCGTGTTCTGCATTGTAAGTAGATTGAATTAATAAGATAAGATGGATTTGAATAATGTAGTCAACTTGATTTTTGGTCTGTTTTCCAGCCAATTTGACTATCCCTTACAAGGAAGGAATCTTCTTATACTTGGCTCACTGGGATCTTTCGCATTGCTTTTGACGCCCGAAGTACGAATCGGACCAATGATGCACCACGATCCACAGTCCGAACGGAGCGACCTTGGAGTGGATCTCTCCAGCGGGATGCGCCCGGAGGATCCCAATGCTTGGCCTCGGAACAACCCCACACGATTGTTCCGGCCACCCACAGGATTCTCCGCAGTGGTGTATTCACGCACACAAAGTACTACTGCAGATCAGACCAAATCTTACATACTTTTTAGTTTTAATACATCATACTTTCCGCGATGAGCGGACTCCGTGTTCTTCCCGACGCGTAAGAATGTCAGGTTCAAATATGACGGTGTGTGATCCTTCTAGCTAGTGCTTATATGAACCATCGTCATATGTGTCAGACCTCGTGCTCACTTCTTATAAACTCCATTTTCTTCAATTTGAAAATCAATTGTTTTTTTTATTTTAGAATTCGTCTCTTTTTTATCAATCATCATGGCACCTCTTTGGTCGCACCCTGCACCCGAGATCACGCGTCTTGACGCGTTCAGGAAGCAAATTAGCCAGAAATATGGTGTCACTCTCAAAGATTATTTTGACCTTCACCAATGGAGTGTAGATAATCTCGAGCTTTTTCACACCGAGATCTGGGCCTTTTCTGATCTCGTCGTGTCAAAGCCTCCCTCGGGTGTCGCGGATTCGCTCACGAGGATGTGGCCACGACCACAGTGGTTCCCCGGCGCCGAATTGAACTTTACAGAAAACATCCTTGCTACGGGCCTTGCAGCGCACCCAAATGCCATTGCTGTGTCCGCATGCCGCGAGGGCGCGACAGAATGGAAACACTTGACCTGGACGCAGCTGCGCGACGAGGTGGCCAAGTGCACTAGCGCACTCGTTCATGCTAGCGTCGGGAAAGGCGATCGAGTTGCAGGTTAGTAAAAGTTCAAAGCACGCCGAGCATCATTAAAGAGGTGTCCGTGCTGTCGGTTGTTCGTGCCTGAGCTGATCGTCGCCACCCACTGTTTTAGTCGTCGCGACAAACACTATTGAACCTTTGGTCATTGCGCTCGCCGCTGGAGCCGTCGGCGCTATTTTCTCGTCGACTTCTCCTGACATGGGCCCCAAAGGCATCGTGAACAGGTTCTCCCAAATTAAACCCAAGATCTTATTCATCGAGCCAAATGTGCTGTACGCGGGGAAGAGGCACAGCTTCCGAGACAGACTCGCAACAGCTGCGCAAGAATTGAAGAGTAAATGTAAAGGACTGAAGACAGTTGTGGCAATTAATGATCCGCAGTGGGCCCATGCAGAAATGTAAGTGACTTACTGCATAATCCCAGTACACCCAGCCGATCGGCATTTTACGCGCACGTTTCGCTGACTATCGAGAATTAGAACGACATTAGAGAAGTTCTTGGATGTTCCCATTAAACCCCTTACTTTTGTGCAGGTCCCATTTGACCATCCGATATACATCTTGTATAGGTAGGTGCATCCACTCCAGGGTAGGCTCGCAGGCAGTAGGTTTAACAGTCACCAAATAGCTCCGGAACCACAGGAATCCCGAAATGTGAGTAATTTAAATATTCTTATAGTAGCCATATGTATAATTTCGTTAATATGATAAGATCTAACGAGAATGTTCTAGGTATTTGCCATTCAGGTGGCGGAGTCCTGATCAAGCATAAGATGGGCCTGGGACTAAGTCTGGACATGGGCACTGACTCCACGTATTATCAATACACGACGGTAAAGTCTTCACCTAGCCGATAAAATCTATGACCATCCGACTAATGTTCTCTTCCCCAAAGATCGGTTGGATGATGTGGAATTTGCTTGTCAGTGCACTCAGTCTTGGCGCTAGAATAGTGCTCTACGATGGCAATCCCCTCCAGCCAACTCCATCATCTCAACTCCAGCTAATGAAAAGTCAACGGTGTGTGTCATAATCGGACTTTCACTAATTAAATAAATTTTTTTTTCAAGATGTGCTGCTGACTCTAAGAATATAGCGTGACCCATTGGGGTACAGGCCCCAAATTCTTTGCAGCGCTCAAGCACGACCCGCAAAGTCGCAACATCGCTAAGCGCCTCCAGACTTTACAAGCAGTTTTGACCACTGGCTCAGCGCTTAGTGCAGATTTAGTGTCTTGGTTCTACGATGATGCCTTCCCGAAGCATGTTGGCCTGCATAATGTCTGCGGAGGGACGGATTTGATAGGTGGAAGTATGTTTAATTTGCTTGATCACAGCGAATAACCCTAGCACAAAGGCTAATGATTGACGTAGTTGTGGGAGGCAACAACCTTCTCACGGTGCACGGGAACGAACTTGCTGCTCCAGATTTGGGTCTGAAAGTTGAGATATGGAACTTGGAAGGCCGAAATGTAGAGGATTCCGGGGAGAAAGGAGAGCTTATCGTCACAAAGCCTTTCGTAACCATGCCCGTCGCATTCTGGGGCGACGAAAAAGGGAAGAAATATTACGACACCTACTTTTCGGAATTTCCCGGTGTTTGGGTGCAGGGGGACTTCATTTCAAAGAACCCGAAAACGCGGGGTTATCTGGTCCACGGTCGCAGCGATGGGGTCCTGAATCCAGGCGGTAAGAGTGGCGCAATATTTTATTGAGTCTCCCAACAAGATCCTCATGGCGGTGGCTAACCAACGAGGAATCCTGCAGGAATCCGCTTCGGCGCAGCAGAATTATACGACGTGGTCGGCCGATTTGCCGAAGTAGACGACTCTATTGCTGTTGGCAAACGCATTCCACGGGTAGATGGTGGTGGTGAAAAAGATGAAGAGGAGGTTCTATTGTTCGTCAAGATGAAAGGCAATGCTCATTTGAGCGACGCGCTGCGGTCCAAAATTGCCAGCGAGATTCGGAAGCAGCTCAGCCCAAGGCACGTGCCCAAGGAAATACACCAAGTCAAGGACATCCCGTACACACTAAATGGTAAAAAAGTCGAGAAGGCCGTCCGGAACGTGATTGCAGGGGAAGATGTTAGGATGAAAGACTCTATTATTAACCCTGAAAGTCTGAGCGAGTTTGTCAAGTTCAGCAGCAGACCAGTCAAAGCCCGGATGTGACAGGGGCCTTTTTGCTACTATAGAAGGGTCTCCAAAGGGCCTCCAAAGGGCTGGCGCTATTCACGTATTATCGTATCATTTTTAAGCTCGGGCTATAAATTTAGAATGGCGCTCACTGAACGGGCTGGGTTTGTAGGCTAGCTGCACTCTCAGCCCTTTAAGCATTAGCGCTGTCGCCTTCCCCGCGTGTATCTCACTTGTTCGTTGCAACTGATGCCATAAAACCATAGCCTCATCAAAATGTGCAAAGAAGAGTGGTGTTGGTAATGTTAAATTTTTGCTCAATTCCATTCCCCCGCTCATAATTCGGGAACACAGGAACAACACATGCTACTCAGATAGAATGGTGGGATTATGCCGACGTCATTGCAGACAGCCTAGCTCTGTTGGTTTCCTGGCGTGGCTGGTTCAGGTGAGCCGCCTACCAACGCTGTTTTAGAACTCTTCTAGTCAATTAGAAACAGAAAGTGCTCGGCTGTACCTGTTTGGCCTGGGGTCATGGCGTCGAGATGGGGCCTTAGCGGCGATCAATGCTGGACCCCTAGCGGCCAGCCTCGAAGGGCGCATCGGGGAACTGTCACTTCCGCTGACTGTAACACGTATTTAATACAGATTTTTCGTCAAATAAATGGCGAAAATAAGGCCTGATGTTTTGGAACGCAGGGTCGTAGCATGTTAGCCCGTGAGGTCTCAAATGGCATGAAATATGACATGGCCCTGTTCTCTCGTTGATTGAGCACGAGGGTCGAGCGAAACCTTATTCTAGCGACACTAAACCTCATTCATGACAAGCGATCCTCGCCGCTCGGCCACCAAACTGTTCGGCTGTTAGAGGTTTGACGAGTGGGCCAGGTGCAATTTAAAGTCGTTTCTGGAAGGCTCACCACGCCTCAGACGGGATGACATATTTAACCCGCTGAGCGCATGCTCTCTCATCCATCTCATAATCATACATTCTTTCAATTCTTATACCCTTTTGTTCATTCTATTCACTCCTTGGATTGATTCCATATACTTCAAGTCGCTCCTTCTATTTCACCATGCGTTTCTCTCACGCGCTGGGCGCTGCTGCACTGGCCAGCGGTGCTACCGCAACCGCCTCCGAAGCTCGATTCGTGATGTACTTTGACCAGTACCACGTTACCGCCCTCCCGGACAAGTCCCAGACTCAGGGCATCAACTACGTCATCACTGCCTTTGCCAACTCTTCGCTTTTTGCTACCGAGCCAGCTGGCGAGTATAAGCCGTTCAAGCCGCTGAGCGAGGTTCGCGCCATGTTCCAGGATGGAGCTAAGGTG
The DNA here is from genome assembly GCA_017140755.1 of Calonectria hongkongensis. NCBI lineage: Eukaryota > Fungi > Ascomycota > Sordariomycetes > Hypocreales > Nectriaceae > Calonectria > Calonectria hongkongensis. Next base: position 1,637,991 of record JAACJA010000003.1, on the reverse strand, counting down.
TGCATGGCCATTGGTGGTTGGGGTGATACCGACGGCTTCAGCAAGGGCTGTGCTACTGAGAAGAGCCGCAAGAACTATGCCAAGAACGTCGCAGCTACGCTGGATAAGCTTGGATATGATTGTGTCGGTATGTTTTTGCATTCTAAGTCTGCTGAAAGACTTCCACTAATATGATTTGCCCTTTAGACATCGACTGGGAGTACCCAGGTGGCAACGGTGCCGATTACAAGCAGATCCCCAACGAGAAGAAGAAGCCCGAAATCGAGGCCTTCCCTCTGTTGCTGAAGGAAATCAAGGCCGCCATTGGCGAGAAGGAGCTCTCTATCGCCGTTCCTGGTCTGGAGCGTGACATGATTGCATACACTGCTCAGCAGGTGCCTAAGATCAACGAGTGTGTTGATTTTGTCAACGTGAGTTCCCTACAAGTACAAATTGATGCACCGAAAAGCTAATAACTCAAATAGCTGATGGCCTACGACCTGATGAACCGACGTGATACCCAAACCACCCATCATGCTTCTATTACCGGTGCTACCAAGGTTGTTGAGACATACATTGACCGCGGTTTCACTGCTAGCAAGCTGAACATTGGTATTCCATTCTATGCCAAGTTCTTCACAACAAAGCAAGGTTACGATTGCACCAAGCCTGATGGATGCCCTGTCGAGCTCTTGGAGGCCGCTGATGGCAGCGACACCGGCAAGTCTGGAGCTTTCACCTTTGAGAAGGCCAACTACGAGGCCGTGCCCACCACTCTTACTACTTCTCCCGACAACTCTTGCGGTGTCGGATCGCTTTACAAGTGCGGCGAGGTCCAGTGCTGCAGCCAGTACGGATACTGGTAAGTATCAATATTCACTTTAATTATCAGGACAAAAGCTAATTCTGATCCTACAGCGGAAATACCACTGCTCACTGCGACACTGGCTGCCAGGCTGGCTACGGTCGATGTGAGGGCGTTGACACCAAGGGCTCTTTCAAGAAGGCCATGCAGAATGGCGTGTATGACGAGTCTGCTGGTGGCCAGTGGTACTGGGATGCTACCACCAGACTTTTCTGGACCTGGGACACCCCCGCCATCATTGAGAAGAAGCTCACCAAGCTCAAGGACTTTGGCATTGGCGGTATCATGGCCTGGAGTCTGGCTGAGGACTCCTATGACTGGAGCCATCTGAAGGCCATGCAGAACTCCTTCAAGTCTTATGGTTCCTCTTACAGCGGTGGTGAGTCTAGCGGTGTTTCTGGTGGCAAGTCCAGCGGCGTCTCTGGCGGAAAATCCAGTGGCGTCTCTGGCGGAAAGTACGGTGGTGTCTCTGGCGGTGAGTCCAGCGGCGTGAACACCCATGTCACCAAGAAGGGTAAGAAGGGTTGCTCCGGCTCCAAGTCTCGACGTTCCACACACTCTCACCACGGCCACAAGCACCAGCTATAATTTTTAGAATGCTATGATGAGATAATACACATCCTAAAATAATAGGTAGCTTTAGACGTAGTTTAGATGTGCACGAGGCACCATGTCGCTAAACGCTATTTATGTGTATTATAAAAAGTTATTCTTATCACATTGCGACTGAAGGCGCAAGCTCCGTTGTGAAGTTTCGATACATGTATGGCCGAGCACATGGCTGGATAATTGGTGCGCCAACGTACTATCGTCACCAGCCTGTCCTTGTCCTATAGTGGATGCCGTGGAGTATTTTAAGTTACTCTTTCGCTATGCTCCACCCAGATTATTATTCTCAATCCTTGCTTCGTATGTGTCAGTCAATGCGATATCAGATAGCTGCTCAAAGCCTGTTCAAAAAGGCATTCTAATCTAGACATGGGCTCTTAATGGCTTTAGCCTTCCTATCCCGTCAACAGGCAGAGTGGCCGAGTGGTTAAGGCGTTGCACTTGAATACTCTTATAGAGATGCAATACGTTCGCGTTCGCAAGTTCGAATCTTGTCTCTGTCGAACCTCCCTGTAAAAGGAAGATGGCACAACTTTTTTGGCCTTTTCATCGAAAATATGACTGGCGCTATTTGCCTGGCTGACTCTTTAGCAAAATATCTTAATCGCAGCCTGCGGTTCTTTCAGCATACCTTTTGACCGCGGCAAGCTTTCACCCTGGCCATTCACGTGACACCAAGCACGCTAAAAGCGCTCTCCTCTTCGGCTAATTTGCTCTGTATCACGTGACCAACCAGAGTAGAGGCTTACCATAGCCTAAGGGGTCTTAGAACGTCGTTTACTCAGCTCCACCTCTTAACTGTCATGGTATAGGTATTGCGGGTGGTAAAAGTATATTCGGCCTTGAAGCACCTTCAGCAGCAGGGCATAGTTTTTCCCTTTCCGTATTCGCATTTCCCAAACCACGCATGAAAGCTTGGGAATTCATAAACACTGTTGAACATATCCCACTGCTTATGGTTGGACTCAAATGTTGTCAGACGAATTGGAATAGCGGAATGATTATTGTATACCAATGGAGTTTGACTTAATATTGACCCAGCTTATCAAGTTTTCATTCTAGGCAAATATGGTATCTTAAATTTGGACCAAGTGACCAACCAGTTTATCCTTTCTTCCAGAACCTCTGTCGTACATCTTGTGGCAATGCCACCTTTCTCTGGATAGAGGCAGGGGCATATACCTTCAATATTGGCGATGTCTGTGCCTGTACCTTTTCACAAACCGCCACGCAGGCTTTATATTTTGAGTTTTGAACAATATCCCGTAACTGCGACAGGAGCGTTGCCATCTTTTGCAGCGAAGTCTGATTACGTTCCTCAGCCTCCCATTTCTGAAGGTCTTCTTGAATATTGTCGACTCTAATCTTATCAAATACTCCATTTGAATGCCGACCTCGAATCAAATTCTGGGTACGGCCAAACCATAGCTGCGGAAGCAAAGGCCCCAGCGCCTTCCAGCCTTTCATCGATTTGATCTCAGCTGCAGCTGTCTGGGAGATCCCGGATCCGCGGGAGATGACTTTTATCTGCCTACTGGGCTTGGTGTTGGTACTTTCCGAGGCTGCCTGAATCTGCAATACATTAAGTCTTTCCGTCAGCCCTGGGACATCCGACGGTGGATTGGCTGGGCCGCTTTGTTCTTGAATGCCTTCAACGCTAGAATCCCCATACGATGCATCGACCTCAAATCTTACAGCACAGCTCACGCCTCCCAGGTCATATCGAAGGACACGATGGTGGCCAGCGATATCACTCATGCCTAAAACTGGCCGTGTGATAGCTTCTTCGAACTCATGACCCCATCCAATAGGGTCATGTGGGCCCTTGACAAGGTTTTTGGCTGACCTCTCGCATCTTTCGACAATCAATGTGTTCTTAACCACAAAAAGATTGATTCGGAAAGCCTCTTTGCACTGTCCGCGGGAAAAGTCGAGAAGTTTCCGCAGCGTGTTTCGGTTAATCAGAACGTCAACGTCATCGAATCTGTAATCTGGATTCATAGATTCCATTGCGCGAAATACAACTTCAAATGGAAAATCTGGGATTCGGAAATTGGCTTGATCGGCAAAGTGCACCTCAGAATCTCTTGATGTTTGCAGGGGAACTTGAACAGGGACATATTGTGGCGGGTTGCCTCTCATCATTAGTTGAAAGCAAATTTACTGGTATGGAAAAGCTTACCTGGGGCGTATATAGTAGGGACGGTATTCTTGACCCAACTGTAGCTACATACAAGATCATATTCACTGGTGCTCGTGACTGCTATGGCAGATGGCGTGATCTGGGAGCTTTGAATGGTGGCCAGCACCTCATCAGTTCCCTTTAAGAGCCAGTTGAGCTTGTTGTTTGAACGAAGGTGGTTTTTTTTCTTTTATATATTCAGTTTCCATTTTTGGTATGTCATTAATGCAGTAGTGTCGCATAAAAAGTATGGCATGACCTTTGGGTCTACCCACCTTCTTTGCACCAGCACGAGGCTGGCTTAGGCCTGAGGGCACACCAGATTGCATCGGGCGATCAGTCTCATTCGGCTCTGTTTGTGGCATGTTTTTCAAATTTCTAGATCATTCCTTGATAGTGACTACCAAGTGCGGTGAAAGATTTGGGTTCGGGGCATAGCAGGTACGAGTGGAGAAGCGAGATGAGGGGTCGATGTGCTACTGTGCTTGTTGATTGGTTGAAATGATGATGGGAAATTGGCGGTAGGCCTCTTGCTTTATGGACACATCATAGACCATCTTGATGTCATCCGCTTCCCGCCAGACTCCATTCCGATGTACCTTCACATATTTTGGTGTTTTTCATTCTACCCTAGCATGAAGGTATAATGTGCCACCAGTACTTATACATTCAATATATAGTCGGTATAATTTAGTCCTGCTTCTTCGAGCTACGAAACGAAAGGGACATAATTATGTCTTCACTGCTAGGGCTCTCTGTACTAGAGAACCTCGTTAAATCGTCAAACGGAGCTTGGTTAATTTCACTTCATCTGTTATTATGTAACGCCATTCAGCTCGTCCATTCATCTATCTTTATGATATCCTCGACCAATTGCAAAGCTATTGTGACGCCCATTTTCTGGCCGATGTCTTGTAGACGTCGTATGACCCATTTTCGAGTTTCCTTGTAGATGACCACACACTTGCCGACCATGTAGAGTGCCCAGATTAGCATATAGCCACCCGACACCCTACCATGAAATGCGAGGTTGTCGATAGTATACGCTTCGACTGAGGGGGATATGAACTCCAAGGCTTGTGGGGTAGAGGCCAGAATATCGTTTGCTGTTTTGCCCAATGTTCTCAGTATTTCTTGAAGCTTGAGTCTCATATGATCCGCTGTAGTCGGCTCGGGATCAACGGCGAGAGCCTTGTTCAAAAGGAAACCCAGTATCTCGCAAGCAATCATTTGGATACATCGGGCATTATTCCAGACCCTAATTGCCCAGGAGTCCTTATATAGGTCGAGGCGACCATTGTATACGACACTTGGATCTCCAGCAGGTGCGTGGACGGTTGTGTAGGGTTCTTGAATAGAGAGAAGATCAAGGGCACATCGCAATTCATGCTCAATCACAGTCGCTTCGCCCAGGAACTTGGACCATGGGATTTCCTTGGGTTTGGTTCTGATGTCTAACAAAAGGTTTGCGGTACGGGCACCTAGTACACCCACGAGCCACAGTGCATCAGAATCATCTGTATACTTTGCTGCCTCTGCTTGCAGTTCGATCATGTCCTGAGGAAACGGCTTTGTGCCATGAAGACAGGTAATAACGAGGTCTGCGCGGACTTGACTAAACATGCGGATGGCAACAGGGCTAGAGAATTGGTTTTTGCCCCGAGCCACCACAAGCGCTGCGGCACCTTGGACATGTCGAACCCAAGGCTCAAAGTCGATGGCGTGTTCAAACACGCCCAGGGATATTACAGACATTAAAGTACTGTCTTTGACACGCTCAACAGGTGATTGAAGCGCCGCATTCACATTGCGCACCGCCTCTGAGTACTTCGCTTGCGCGTGTAGTGCCAGATCGGACTGACGTGTCGAATTGGACAACGCCATTAGACCTACAGCCGCCATGCTGGTCACCAGTGTTGGGTCTTCGCTATTCATACGATGTGCATCTGGCACGTAATTGAGATATCCCCGGGAATGAGGCTTGTCTCCTATCACGAAATGACGGAAGAAGTAGTTAACACCCATGTCGTCTAGGTTGACACTCAACTGGCGGGG